>PVIR01003846.1:0-84358 GCA_004026965.1 Petromus typicus | reverse complement strand
AAAAAAAAATGTTGCCAATATGATTAAGTTAACATTACTAAGGTAGGAAAATCATCCAGTCTTATCTGAATGGCCTCCATCCTCAATTACAAGTATCCTGTGGAAATGCAGGCAGTTTTGCCATCAAATGGGGAAGGAGTAGTCAAAATGATCAGAGAGGCCAGACTTGTAGTAACGCAGCAAAAATCTAGTGAATTCCAAAAGGGACAATAGAGTCCTGCCAACACTTTGATTTTGGTTCCAAACTTATTGACTTCTGGCCTCATAATTATGAGTTTCTATCCATTGAATTCAGCACGTTCATATTTATATATTACAACACCTGTAAAGAAATAAAGACAATGAGTAATGATACAGGCATATATTTCTGGCTCAACATAGGGAGCCAGAACCGTGGTGGCCCCTGGGTGGATACCCTGCCTCAATGACAGAAGGAAATGGACAGAACCTTGGACAGCACTCTGACTAGCTGACCTTGAAACTTTAGGTTTTTAAGCAATTCTCCCTGCCTTGATATTTCTGTGATGGCAATGAAGGACTGTGAACATTTTCTCCCTTTGTCCAACTTGGGAAACTGGTCGCAGAGGAGCTGTCCAGCAAATCCACCTCCTGAAATTCCCATGGACTTTTTGTCTGTAGTTTTTTTTTTTTTTTTTTTTTTTTTTTGAGACAGGGTCTCGCTTTGTGGTTCAGGCTGGCCCTGAGCTCAGCCTCAAACTCACATCAGAGTAAATCCTCCTGCCTCTGCCTCCCGAGTGCTGAGATTACAGGCATGAGCCACCACTGCCAGCACTGTGGTATGTGGTACTGGTTGCTGCTGGGGTGAGTCTCCACGCCCATTATTGTTATGTGGTTACCAGGGATCAAACCCGGGTCCTTGCACTTGCAAGACAGGTGCCGGAACCACTGAACTATATCCCCGGCCCCTTTGTCTGTAGTTTTGAAGAATGATGGGAGATTGACATCACTGACACATTATTTCCTCTCACTATATTCTACAGAACTTCCTAGAAGAGATTTCCTAGAAGAGATTCCACTGAAAAGAGTAGAGGGGAACAGATATATATTGGGTTTTTGGTCCCCATGGCCACTTCCAACTCTTCTTATTTGTTATGCAGACTATATTCCTACATGAAGATATGTCCGGAAAAAAAAATGATTCTGTTCTATAAAAATGCTTTTCAAGGCAGTAAATTAAGTAGTAAGTCTGCACTGTCATTAAACAAGGACCCAACTAAAAGAGACAAATGAGCAAATATTCCTTCTATGTTAGGGAAGTTAGGGAGTTATGCATGAGGTCTCTGGACTCCTCTTCCTGGGCTTGAAAATGGCAGTCTAAGCTCACCAACTCAAGGAGAGGGAAGGTGTTCAGTGGTGGGATTCACTTCAAGAATCTCCAATTCACTGTTAATTACCACTTCCCAATTTCCATATGAAATTTGAGAGGCTTTTCACCATCTTATCTCCTATATCAAACAGTTATTGTTTTTGTTCATTTTTCAGCTGATAAAATCATTCCAGTAAAGCCAAGTGACTTCTCATCAGCTAAACTGTGAGAAGTGGCAGAATGGGAGATTCAAACTCCTGACCATCTGGCACTTTACTGTGGGTTTTCTTCAGCTCCTGAATCTGATTGTCCTGTTCACAGAACAACAATGCCTATGTGGGAGGGGACTCTTGAGAGATCTACTGGTTAACAGCACTCAGTGAATTACTATGTGCTCCTTTGTAGTATATGGCATGGAATAAAAATTTTAAATATTGTTTTTTGCAGCCATGGGTGGCAGGTGATTTTTGACCAGGTCTCCACTTAGCCAACCATGCCTATCGATGCAAACTTAAGTCTACACTTTCAACTTGAGTCAAACAGCTCATATATTCTTATTTTCTTAAATGAAGGATGCACTGAAGCAATTGAAATCAACTTCTTGGATGATCTTGTTCCATTATATCTAATGGAACTGAGTGGATGTAGCACCCAGTGTGTGCTGATATTTTGCAGAAACAAGGCAGGATTTTCCCATTACACTGAGGATGGATGAGACATCAGTGAACTCCTGAGAGGCCTTTCACTTTGTCACAATAGAGTGAGTGAGTCACATTAGAAGATTTGGGAAACAAAGTGCATTTTTGCTTCTTGCTTTTTATCCTCCTGTGCACTCTGCACCTTCTTTTTTCATGCTTTTCTCTCTCTATTAATAAATGTAATGGTAAGAGGCTCATAAAAATAGTCCCCTATAAAACGATTTGCCTTGCTGTTTTAGGAAATGTCATTACTGTTTGGAATACAAAGAGCCTCCTTTGAATGTGGCATTGTCTTTTTCTTGATTATTTGCTACATTCGTTTTATTCTCTTTTCTGTTTTCTTAACCTCCTGCTCATGAGGAACAGGAACATTTCAGGTGTCTGCTGCCAGTGAGAGGCTGTATTTGCCTCTGTCTCTCACCATCTGTCTGTGTATCTCTATCTCCTGTGTGTAAAAATGTTTTGGCAGATCGTTCCTATTTAAGTGAATAAAGTACCCATGACAGAGTGAAATGCCGCGACCAGAAAAGAAACTATTTGATTCACGAACATCCACTTTCTCTGGGGTCCATTTCTACCTGGACTATTTCCTTCTTTCTTTTCATCTTCACTTTTATGAAGTTGTTTTCTCCTCTGAGCATGACATGAGATTTTCTTGCTTGAGGACTTTTAAGAGACACAATATAAGAACTACAATAGTTTTCAGAAATCATCTGATCTTTATGTCTTGCTACTCTGACCTTATAATCAAGGATTAATCTTGAAACCCTAGCAAAGCCAGGTCAATGTCTGAGCTACTGAACTCCTCGCGGAGTCCCACATGGACTATCACAGACTTGAAAGGTTCTGAAAAGTTACCTAGTAGGGATCCTGCGTGTATATGTTGAATGTAGGCATGTGAGGCCAAGCAGTATGAAGGCCCCCAAGGAACAGCTGGTAGAGCTTAATGTGCAGCCTTGGTCTCCTCCCTTTTACTATCATCACATGCAGGGATAGTACCATGTTGTAAAAGAGCAACACAGTTGGGCATGCTGGTCCACATATGTAAACACACTCTGGAAGGTAGAGGCAGAAAGATCTCAAGTTTGATCCCAGTTTGAACAATTTAGTTAGACTCTCTCAAAATACAAATGATCTCAGGATGTAGTTCGGTGTGAAGTCCCCTTGATCAATCTCCAGCACCACATTAACACACAACAACAGAAAATCTCCCGTGCCTTTTGTGACACTCGACACTTTATATAATTTAAGCACAGCGGCCATTGTTCTATGAGAGAAGCTACAGCTATTAGCAGCTCCTTTGCACAGAGGAAAAGGGGAGGTTAACACGCCAAGGACGGGGCAGAGCCAGCCCCTTCTGCTTGACTGGCCTCTTATGCTGCTGCACTTTACTCTTTCTTTCAATTCAGGGCTTAGTATGGTTGAGAAAGTGATCAGGGGCCACTGACTTCTTTAGCAAGGCAGCGACAGTGGAGCAGGGGATGCAGGGCAGTCTTCTCCTGGCACAGCTCCCTCCAAGCTGCCTCTCCTTGCCTCTCCCTCCCATGAACCCTTCTCTTGGCATAGACTGTGTGCAAGGAGGGGATGTGGTGTGTCTCCTGTACTCCATAGTCAGGAAATAAAGGCCACATAGCACTTAGTCCTGCCTTTCCCTCTTAGACTCTGTGGATGTGCAATGCTACAGCAGTGAGTGGGTCTATCTTTAAAAATTTTTTGGTAAAAGGGAATATTTCCTGACTTAACAGATTGGTGCATTAAAATCCATAAATATTTGATCAGCATGTGGTCCTCAGAGAGGCTCCTGTCAGAACAGCTGAGTGGTGGGTGTGCCTCTTTCCCTTTCTCCTTCTCCCTTCATCTTCCTCCTCCCCTCACCCCAAACATTTGGGTAATCTATTTACTAATGAACTCAATATTAATGTATCCATTTTTCTCAGTTAGTGTCAGGTTTCATTAGGAAACATGGGAGGCCTGACATTAATCGCATGAAAAATGAGTCTCAGGGAAGCTGTTGGGTTCTTGCTTCTTAACAGGAAAGTTTCTGCAGGAAAAGGCTGGTTTTTCTCATTTGGATTCTTTGCAAAGGGAAGGTTGGGAGAGCAGCTTCATTCCAGTATTTGTTGGGTTGGCTGGGCTGGTGAGAGTGGAGGTGTGGCTGCTTGTGTGTGCATGTCTCAGTACGTGTGCTGGAGCCTATTAGACTCCCAATCACCTGACCAAGAGTATAGCAGGCGGATTAAGAAAAAGACAAGATGGGGCCGGGGATTTAGTTCAGTGGTTCCGGCACCTATCTTGCAAGTGCAGGACCCGGGTTCGATCCCCGGTAACCACATACAATACTAGGTGTGGAGACTCACGCCCAGGAGCAATCAATACCACATACCACAGTGCCAGGTGTGGTGGCTCACGCCTGTAATCCCAGCACTCAGGAGGCAGAGGCAGGAGGATTACTCTGATGTGAGTTTGAGGCTGAGCTCAGGGCCAGCCTGAACCACAAAGCGAGACCCTGTCTCAAAAAAAAAAAAAAGAAAAAAAAAAAGAAAAGAAAAAACAACGTAAAAGACAAGATGAAATCTTACTGCATAAATAGGGGTCCAGGACAAGCGGTGCTCTTATCTGTCTAAATCACCATCTCCTGGAGCTTGCCACTAGTTTTTGAATATGCAGCTTCTTGAAGGGGTCAGGAGCGGTGCAAGGAACAGTTCAGAGAAGAACACCAACTCAAGTAGGATGCTCACCACAAGGGAACAAGGTATTCTAGTAGGAACAAATCACTGACTCATAGGAAATGTGTTTCTTCCCATGAAGTGATCTTTGCTTCAATAGGAGTTTTCTGTACAAGTCATGCTGCCCTTAGCTGCACTATTGTCTTGCTATCCAAGATTCACAGTGTCATGGGCCACCCAGAGCTTTGCTGTATGTGGGGAGTTTTTCCTTTCCCACATACCAACTGCTGGCTCAAGAGGTCATGGTATGCTAATGGGCAGACTCAGACTTTTTATATGAAAAGCCAGTTTATGAACAGGGTCCCTGTTAGGGTGGTCACTATCACATGCTGTCCTGTGAGTGTGATCTCAGGGGATTTGGGAGTGTGATAGGGTGTCCTTGACTTCTGCTGTCCCCATAATACATGACTCCTATGTGCCTTTCCATTCCTACACAGATTGCTTTAGTGAAGGAGCACTCATTATGTGTTAGACTCCTTCAGGTTCCTACCCCAATCCTGCCATTTCTTTATTGAGTTTATCAGTACAATAAAGAAAATAAATTAATGAAAATAATGATCTTTAGATAATAGAACTGGAAATGGAAAGAATACTCCTGAACTACCAGATAATAAATGTCTAAGTCACTGAGTTTGTTGTAATTCATTTTAAAAAGAAAGTTATACGACTAGAACGATATTAGTTCTTCCCTCCAAACCACGATTTTCTCACCTAAAGAGTGGAAAACTCTATTACTTAATTTTTTTTTTTTTTTGAAACAGGGTTGCTTTGTAGTTCAGGCTGGCCCTGAGCTCATTATGTAGCACACACTAGCTTCAAATTCACAGGATTGCTCCTGCCTCTTGAGGGCTGGGATTACAGGCGTGAACAACCATGCCCAGCATTGTGATATGTGATTACTGGGGATGGAACTATGGACCTTGCACTTGCCAGTCAGGCACCAGGACCACTAAGCTAAATCCCCAACCCTCTGTTACTGATTGTTAAGAGAGAATTATGTGTATGGAGCTGTGTTTGACAGCCTTGTGTTTAGGAAGCCAGGGATAAAGGGACCCCTGTACGGCCCATCCCCTCTTCAGTTCAAGCATAAGTCCCCATGGAGTCTAGAACTCTTCCATCATCATCCCACTGTCAGTCTGGATCGTCGAATCACCATCCCTAGAATCACTGCCTAAACTCATGTGGTTGACAAGAATGAGCAATCAAAGTGGAGTGATTGAACTAGCCCACCAGCTGTGAGGTCAGGCAAAACAGAGAGTGAGTCCCCATCAGCAGGTGTGCCGAGTAATTTCTGTGACTCAGCCTGAAAGTGAAGATGATCTAATCACATTCCTAAACTCCAATCAAATCACTTAAATTCTAAAGGTTGGTAGATTAGCGGTAGTGACAGGAGGGACTGAACTGCTTTCCCCTATATTTATCTCATATGCTTAATTTATCTCATTGTTAATACTAAGAAAAACACTATAATTAAAAGTGCGATGATCGGCTTGTACCAGGTATTCACTGAGTGAAAGCACCTCTCTGCCTGAGATCTGCCCTGCTTCCTCTTTCCCTTTTCCCAAACCTGGCTCAGGGACAGGCTCTTTGTCTTCCTTATTGGCTACTTTTTTCTGAGTATATTTTGTTATCTGCTCTTCCTAGTTAGCAGCTAAATTCCCTGGGATAGGTCCTGGGCTTATGTGTGCCTAGCCTGAGATAGATCATCTAAAAAACTTTTGGGAAGAATGGGAAGATGTAAGAAAGAGGGAAAGAATAAAAGATCTGGTTAATGAATTAGAATTGTACATGTTTAAAGAGTTTGGGGATGTAGGTCTAGAAAGGAGTAAGAGATGAAATGGGCATATATTATTGAGAGATTAGAAGATTAAGAAGACTTTTGGAGTCCTCTGGAAGATGAAATTTTATCAGGGAAGTAGATATTCAGATGGGTAATTGAAGTAGAAAATAATAATTTAAAAATAACCCATGGGGCTGGGAATTTAGTTCAGTGGTGCTGGCGCCTGTCTTGCAAGCACAAGGGCCGGGTTCGATCCTCCGGTAACTACATACATTACTGGGCATGGAGGCTCACGCCCAGCAGCAATCAATACCACATACCACAGTGCCGGGCATGGTGGCTCACACCTGTAATCCTAGCACTTGGGAGGCAGAGGCAGGAGGATTGCTGTGATGTGAGTTTGAGGTTGAGCTCAGGGTGAGCCTGAAATACAAAGTGAGACCCTGTCTCAAAAAAAAAAATAAAATAAAAATAAAATAATGATACTCCAGTATTGCATAGGGTACTGGTAACCTCACCCTCCCACTTGCAAATTGAAAATTTTCCATTTCCCATGCATTGCTTCCAGGTGGTCTGTGAGAGTGGGAGGATGATGATGAGGATTTAAATATTGTGAAATTAGGGCTGGAGACATAACTTAGTGACAGACACTTACTCTAAGATCAGTCCTCAATCCTGAAAAATGTATGAAATTATAGACAGATGAGTGAAGGATAAATGGTCATTGACTCCCTATTTGAGTTATTTTATAATATGAAACTAATTTTTTTTTTTTTTTTAGGTTTTTTGAGACAGGGTCTCACTTTGTAGTTCAGGTTGGCCCTGAGCTCAGCCTCAAACTCACATCACAGCAATCCTCCTGCCTCTGCCTCCTGAGTGCTGGGATTACAGGTGTGAGCCACCATGCCTGGTACTGTGGTATGTGGTAATGATTGCTGCTGGGCATGAGTCTCCACACCCGGTATGGTATGTAGTTACCGGGGATCGAACCCAGGTCCTTGTGCTTGCAAGACAGGTGCCGGAACCACTCAGCTAAAATCCCCGGCCTGAAACTAAAATTTGATTTAGATAAATTACTAGCGTACAGGATTGGGTAACACTTCTTACACCGACAAGTATGGCAGCATCTTTGATCTCCTCTGCAAGAGGGAAAATGAGCCAACATGTTGTACCCATTAGATCAACATGTCCAAGGTCGCTAACATCTCACAGCAACCATTGCTCCCACACACAAAACTTGGCTATCAAGCTAGTGTATGCCTTTTCTCCTCTCACCTATGAGCTGACTGGGCCCTACATTGTTTGATTTAAAGGACTGTGTAGTTGTTCTTTGAAGGGAAGTTCATAGATTTTTCCCTTTCATATTGCCTCATTTCCCAATATCTGAGCCATTAAGATAATTCATAGTGAAAATACCATGTGTTGGAGTTTTACACCACATGGAATACACTTAAGGCCTGTCTCACCTCCAGCAAGTCATTTTGTTCTTTTAATCATCAATATGTCCATATGAAAAATGGGTTTGCTGGGTTTTTACTTCAAGAGATTATTGTAGCAAACCACCCAGGGTAATGTCAGGCATAATTGTGTCCCTGGTCTTTTGCACTATGGAGTCAGTAATACAGGATTGAGAACCAGCCTCTTTCCTTTGCCCTCTATTTTGACTTTCCAAAGATTGTTAGGCTGGGTCTCAAGTTTGATTGCTGGAATCCAAAAGTCCTAGGCCATTTTCTGTGAAGCATCAAATAATTCTTATTCTTTGCTTAAATTAACTTACTGTGGTTGCCTCACCCCTCGGAAGGCTCTGTGCACCCCTCTATAAGGTAGGAGCTACCTGTTTCATAGAAGATTTCTGTAGAGTCAAGAGATTCCTTAGTGTTATATATGCCTGTTTGGATTCTTCCTATTACATATAATGTGTGAGCACGTCTTTTAAAATCACACCTGCATTAATTCAGTGTTAATATTATTCTTATTTGCATATTTATTTCTTTATATTGTTCTGCTTTCCAAAAATAATTTAGGATAGCTTATGTATTCATGTATACATTACAACAGCAAGTGCACACATGGCTCAAGGAAAACTGGAAGATCCATGCCTTTGAGCATATATCTGATGGTTTTGCATATGTGTTTTTAAATTCATTCTTTATGACAGAACTCATCACAATGGCTGAAGTTTCCAGTTGTGTAAGAATAACATGGTATGGCCTCCATTCCTTTCTTTTTCTCTTTCTTTCCTCTCTTCCTTTTTTTTTTTTTCATGCATGTGCACATGTGTGTGTGTGATTTTTGGAGGGATTGAATCTGGGAAGTACCGAGCTATGTCCTCAGTCCTTTTTACATTTCATTTTGAGACAGGATCCCCCTTAGTTGCACAGTGTGGCCTCCAAAGCCTTGTGATCCTGCTGCCTGACCATCTAGAGTGATTGGGATTCCAGGCTTGAGCCACGGCTCTCAGTGCAATACTATCTTTTTGTGGGTCTGGACTCATGTGAACCTGGTGATTCTCAGTTCAGAACAAAGGGGAGAACCTTTCTCAGAAGCAAGAAGCATGTAAGGGTTGGCCCTTTACACCAGATGTAATTTGGCTGGATGGTAGAGACTGGAACATCCTAAGTCAGGTCACAACTGTTGTGGAAGAGCTAAGCTTGCTGGAACCTGGACAGCAGTCAATGGTTGGGAGTTGTTATGGGGCTTGGAAATCACTTAGATCACAGACCAGGCACAGAGTACACATGTAGTACTGTTGGTACTCCCCAGAGTCTGGGGTCTGAGATAAACTTCTTCCTGCAGATAGAAGCTAAGGATTGAAAAGGCTTTTTTTTTTTTTTTTTTGGTCCCTGGAAGGAAGCTGTGAAGAGGTGCTGACCATCCAGGGTCCTGGCCTCACAAGCCCTGATTTCTCTTTTCACCTCTTAAAGAACTTACTTTAATTTTTCTGAGCTCTTCCCAAGCTGAATGTCAAGGAAACAAAGAGCAAATTAATCTTGATATGCAAAGGGTGGAGGTTAATTTGTACAAAGTTTGAGTGACAACTTATGAATGAATTATTCCCCTTAGTCTCCTGAGAGCTATGCACTACAGTTCACACACACACGCACACACACACATGCACACACACACATTGCTCACACTCCTCCTGCAAACTGTCATTGTGTCCCACAGCCCTCTGTGCCCTTATTTTATAGACAGATTCAGAAAAGAGCAGACTGGGGACGTTTCTGCATGTCTGGTGATTGCTTTCTTTCACTCTAGACCTCCTGCCTCTTTAAGATGCCTATCCTTCCTGCCAATTTGTTCAATGAAGCTGCCGTGTGTTGTTAATATTGTCCAGATTTACGAGCACTGCTAAATATGTGCCTGGAATAATTTCATTTCCTTTTATTTCCTTTTCTGTTTTTTTCTCCAATAAGCAGCATGGAGGGAAAGTGTTAAGATTTTAACCCAGGATGAAAACAGAAATGAGTCCTGATCTCTATTCTGCAGCTGAAGTGAACTGTGATCTTGAACGAGGGCTATTTCCTTTGTGCTCCAACTCTAGTAATAGATGGAGAGATGGTGAAGGGCAGGCAGCCCTATGGTTTGTGGCTTGGTTGACTCACACAATTCTTCATTCAGTGAAGAGTAAGAGTATGAGAAGGTCCATTTTCTTTTTTTGAGCCTCAGTTTCTCCACCAAAACATAAGAAAAGGTGGGTTCAAGGACACTTGCAGGTTTAATTTCATGCAGATAATAATGAAATGCTCTTTCTACAATGCAAGTACCAAATCAGTTCTTGGGAAATGGAGCCATCAGGTGCCCACATAATTTGAAACATAAGACTTTCATGCTCCAGGTAAATCTGTACCTAATGGAGGGAACCATAGACAAAACTACTTAACGTCAGGATATTTGCATTGTATTAAAGTCTAGCACTTCTCAAACAGCAGCTTAAGTAAAGAAGTATGTAATTTATAAACATGTAACTGTTCAGGTATCATTATGCCTTTATTTTTCTTTCAAATAAATATCTATTGAGTGAAGAACCATTCTAGATTTTAAGGAAGCAGGAAGATCCACTCATATCCTACTGCTTCTTAGAACAAAACAGAAAACAACATTTAAATATATATGTAATGAAATTTAAATTAGCAATAAAGGCTATGAAGAAAATTAAGCAGTGGAGTGCAGTGGAGTGCCTGCGGGTGCAGGATGGGAGGCACTGGGAAATCTGTCAGGAAATGGCAGTTGCATTGAGACCAGGAACATGAGAAGAATGAGGTACAGGAAGTACAGGAAAACAAACAAACAAACAAACAAATCTTTCTAAGGAAAGGAAGTGATGAATTTGTAAAGTTACCAAGGTTGGGCAGGTGTGAAATGCAAGAAGAATTTAGCAAGGAGGCCAGGATAGCTGGCAGTAGATGAGCAAAAGGGTCCAGGTGGATAGAGACTCAATAAAGGGAGACAAGCGGGTGAAATATCCCTAGCTTTGCCACCAGGACTCTCCCAACTGTCAGAGGGAGTGTGACACACCATTTCTTGGATGAACAGTTGCAGTCTGAAAGGAGAGCATGTTCGTGTGTTAGACTCGAGGAAGTCTGAGATGTGTGCCCATTGTAGGAGTGGACCAGACTCCCTGGTGCCCCACCCAGAGAGGCGCTGAACCACAGACCATGTTCTTCATCCAGTCCCTTCCGTTCCCTTTCATATCTAAAGAGGAGTGACTGACAGACAGCAGAGGATCTGCTTGGAGCCCAAGTCAGTAGACTGTGGTTTATAGGCCAGATACAGCCCCTCACCCCTTTTATTGGAACTCAGCCAAACCCCTCCTTGGTAGAGTGTCGCTGGCTGGCTTCCCATGACAGTCACCATGTTAATTGCTATAAAGCCCATGTGGCCTTCGAAGCCAAAAGCATTTACCATCTGGCCGTTGACTGAAAAAGTTCACTGACCTCTGGGGTGGGGTGTGCACTGGAGAGCAGAACCACGTCCTCCAGCCCAGCCTTCTTGCCTCAAGCCATTAATCTGGATGTGTGTTTTGTGTGTTATGGAAGGAGCATATGGCCCCCTGCCCAGCACTGACACAGCTCAGGATGTGACTGTGAGAGAGCTTGCTCCTCCCCCATGTCAGTTATTTTCCAGGCAAGTTGGAAAACATCTGTAGCTTCCAAAATTTTCTTCAGAATTTAAAGTTGACCCCTGCTGAACCTCTCCAGTCCTCCTGCCGTGATCCTCGAACACCTTCATGGCACCATTAGCTTCTGACATTTTGGGGGCAATTTCAGAATGACTACATCATTCCAGGCTTCCCTGTGACTTTCTCATTCCCTGTTTATGATGAGCTGGATGGGTTTCTCTTATATGGAGATGTTGAAGAAAATGAGTTTTTCTTCTCTGTAAATTATATTTTCCTTTGGCAAGAGAACACATAATCTTTCCTTCCTGGCCCTCAATTTCCTCATTTGTGAAATGAGAATGGTCATCCGCACTTCACAGAAGTGTCCTGAGAATTCAATGAGGTGGCATGTGCCAACAGCCAGTGATGAGGTGGAGTAAACAAGACTTGGATGCCTTCCAAATATGGCTGAGGGCACCTGCTTCAAAGAAAAGGCTTCACTGAGATGTAATTCATATGAAATATTATTCATTTCTTTAGAGTGGACAAGTCAATGGATTTTAGCAGTCCATATATATATATATATACATATATATATCACCATCAACTTTAGATTATTTCATCACGTCTATCTTAAGGTGGCCCCTGAACACTCATCTCCCCATCCCCATACTCACTTCCAGTTCAGACAACCACAAGTCTACTCTCTAAATGTACTGTGTAAATTACATTATAAAATAGATTGTTTTGTAACTAGCCCCTTTCATTTAGCTGAACATTTGTAAGATTCAACCACATGCTTGCATGGGTCAGTATTTCATTGCTTGTAAGAGTCATCAGTGCCTCCTGTGGAGTTGAATGTTCTCATTGGTTGGTGTTCATTGGCTGGGGGGCATGGTGCCCACTTTTGACAGCCATGAATTGCACTGTTATAAACATCTGTGTCAAGAGACATCAGCTGTTACTTCAGATGAGTGGCTCCAACCTCTAAACCCTCATGTTTTCATTTATGAAATGGTCTGATCCTGCATACTGTGTGGGAGTGTTTTAAAGGTTATAAGATAAAAGACAATATACAGCATAAAGCCTGACAGAGAATATATCTAATAGAGTTGTTGCCTATTATTATGAGGTGAAGTAGGTACTTACACAAACAAACAAAAAATAAATAAAAGAAAGTTTAGATCTTTTCTTCCTTTCCCTTCCGAGTTAAGTCTGATATTCCATGGAGCATGTTGCTGACCCTCACAGTTGGCCCTATATTTTGTAGCTTTAGGGGTTCTTTCCCTTTCAGACAGAAATTGAGGAGCTTGCTTAGTGAAGTCTGAGAGAAAATTAGCATTTTCCAATATGTGTGAAAATTAAATGGGGCATGAATGGAAGGTTGTTGAGAAAAAGGACTAAGAAAACTGTAGAAAGAGGAAAGTAATTATCTTTCTGCTTTCCAATTTTAAAAGGGAACAGAGACCTTCCTGCCACTGCTTTTGCAGTAGAACTCACAAATTAAATTCACAAACATAAAAAAAAATTAATAGGCTTTTGGTTATTCTTCAAAAATTCCCATCAGAGCCGAAGTTCTGACAAAGAATCCCAAGACTATTTTAGTAACTAATGATGTTCCAAGAGCACCCAAAATCGGCCAAGTACTTGGTGCACAGTGTGCCCATATTCTTTCTTTATCTGAATTTAATATGTTCCAGTTGCTTGCTAGCACTGGTTATAAATGTATCAGTTTTATGGGCAGCTATACCCTTCCTCCAGGAAGAGACAACTCATTTCATTTAACCCTCAGAGTCCCGTTGAACAAAGGAAAACACTGCCTAATATGCTATAGAAACCTACTGGAATTCCTTTACAGTCCTTATGCTTCCTGCTCAAACATAATTTGGGAAAATGCCAGAGAGAAAATGTAACTCTTGCCAGCCAGACACTTCTGGTGTCTCTCCTGTCTAATTCTGTCTCTCTGGGTTAGTTGATCCAGCTCTGAATGACAGACAAGCCAATATTCCAGAGGTGTGCATGGGCTGGACAGCTGTTTCTCTTCTTTGTGTTCCATGCTCTAGGTCCCAAGGTCTTTCTGGTTCATTATGTGGCCTGTGTTCTCAGTTCTCCTTATAGACCAACGTGGCTTTCTAAACTCTATCTTCAGCCTCCAAATTCTAGATATGGGACTTTACTACTTTTTTAATTGCTGAGACAAAATACTCCACATCCTCAAATTAAAAGGGAAAAATTTATCTCAGTTCATAGTTTGTAAAGATGTCAGACCATAGTCGACTGGCTCCAAGGCAGGATGGTGTGGCAAAGGGCACTACAAAGAAGAAATAGCCTATGGCAGGGTGGGTAGTAGGAATGAGTCTGCCTTCTTTCCAACATTTACATTCTGTCCAGGCTGCAAGTCTGTTGATGGATTCCTCTCTCACTCAGGGTGGGGCTTCCTCCTTCAGTGAATTTATTCAGCCATACCCAAAACTATGTTACTCTAACCAGGGAACTAATCCAGACATCAGACAACCTTAATTCATATCCCCACAATCCAGACCCAACCACCTCCATATCCCACCCATGTTTGAGTTCATGTTAACTTTATAGGACCTCTATATACAAACCACAAAACATGTAAAGGGGAAAAAATGTTGGAGGAGCAGCATGTTCCTGCTGCTCATTTATTAACTTGTTGCAAATTGTGCTGTAATTTCTATATCCCTTTAGCCAGCATTTTCTTCTTAGTTGCAACTAGTTCCAAGAGCAGATAGAAATTACACAGTAAACTCAGCAGGCTTGATTATTGCCAAAAAGAGTGGGTTGAGTTTTGAGTTGTGGGAAGGGACTGAACTGTCTCTGCTACCTTCTCTCTCCTCACATGCACTCATGGAAGTTGACATGGAGAAAGAAGGGCGAGTTGGCTGGAGAGAATGTGACCACTGATTCCACATGCCCCAGGGCTCCACCAGGATTCCCCTGGGAACCAGGCTAGAGATGCTTTAGAAAGAGGCTCTGTATGAAGCCTTCTACTATTGTTTTCTTTCCATCACTAACATCTGACTAGGATCCCATTCAGGCTGTCTCACATGGGCTCCTTTTCCACCATGTCAGTTGGCTTTCTTGAAACTATAAGCAGAAGTGGGTAAGCATAAGCAGGAATTCCTTCTTACCTTTGAGATGCAACAACATTCCTTCTTTGGGCTGGTGTGAAGCAGTGAGCTAAGGGGCATGATGGGAAAGTCAACTTGTCCTGGAATGTCTCTCCTTATGATCTGTGACCACCTCAGTTTATTACTTTGGCTACAAGGATGCTGTGACCAAGACCTCAGTGAGTACATTGAGTGAGTACAGTGATTAACAACAAGGACTCAGTTTCAGGAAACTCATTTCAGATCACTCCATCAGTTACTGGTGATGTTGGCTATATTCCTTAACCCTTCTGAGTATGTTGCTTCTCTAGCACAGAGGAGTCATCACAATTCACCCTTCATAGGGCAGTGTGCCAATGAGAAGAAATCGCATGTGAGAAATGCTGAGTAAAACCTCTTTGGACAATATGTGCTTACAAATGAGAGGCATCATCATTATTGTTTCACTGTTGAGCCCACTTCCTGGGACACAGTAAACAGACAATGTTATGTATTATTACCACACTCTTCTCATTCTTCCAGACCTGCTTCTGACCTCTGCAGCCACAGAATGCAGTCAATACTTGAGGAGTACTGAGGGCTAGAGTCTCTTCCCAAGTGATCTTGGAAAAGGAGGTAGATGTGGCCTTCCTTCTCATCTCCCTGCTTACTCCCCTCCTGTGTCATAGACTTTATTAAAATTGGAAAAGAGTCCTCTTCTCCATTCTTGCTGTTTCTCCTCCTTCAGAACCCATCCCGTTTCATTCTCACCCATCCGCAACAGGGAACCTGAGGGTTGTTTACAAAATGAACTGAGTTCTGTGTTTCAAGGAAAGGAGTATGTCCTTCCTTCTACTTCTCCTTCCTCCTCACGGCTGTCTGAGTAGCTTGCACTATCTTGTATCAGCATTTGAAGGATCATGGGTATGTTTTTCTCTCTACATATTGCTGGCCAAGACCAATCACCGTTCTCCACAGAGAACAGCATGGATGATAAGAGGAGAGAACAATATCCACGGTGTCCTCCATGTGTTTTTTGTTTGTTTGTTTTGTTTTGTTTTGTTTTAGTTTTTTTTGAGACAGGGTCTCGCTTTGTAGTTCAGGCTGGCCCTGAGCTCAGCCTCAAACTCACATCACAGCAATCCTCCTGCCTCTGCCTCCCAAGTGCTGGGATTATAGGCGTGAGCCAACATGCCTGGCACTGTGGTATGTGGTACTGATTGCTGCTGGGCATGAGTCTCCATACCCAGTATGGTATGTAGATATCGAGGATCAAACCCGGGCCCTTGCACTTGCAAGAAGGCGCTGGAACCACTGAGCTAAACCCCCGGCCCATGTGTCTATGTTTTTGCAAATTCTGTTTCATTTATTTTAAAAGCTAACAAATAAATATATATGACAACAATTTAACAATTTCAAAATATACCAGAGAGAGAGAGAGAGAGAGAGAGAGAGAGAGAGAGAGAGAGAGAGAGAAAGGAAGGTAAGGAGGGAGAGAGAGAGAAAGGGAGGGAGGGAAGGAGACAGAGAGGAAAAAAGAGAGAATTTGTATGGAAGAAGTGAAGTAGACAAACTGTCTAGCTTGAAGAAGGTAAAGCAGGTGCTCCTTGCCTAAAGCAAAGACAGCAATTTAATGCCGCTTTTATTTTTTCACACAACTTCCTCCTCCTGGCAGTCTTTCCTGACAGTTTACAGAAGGTCATCCTTCCTAGCCTTTCCAGGCTTCCTGGACCTTCTGACTAGTGGTTGCCATTCTTTTCATTTCTAATAGAAACTCTTCTGTCCCTTTTCTGGTCCCCATAGACAGCTGGATCTCTTCTATACTTTCCAAATAACTTCTTCCAGGACCAGCTATGCATATTTTTATCCCTGACTTCAAGAACTTGTGTTTTGTTTTGTTGTTGTTGTTGTTTTGTTTACCTCTCCAGGAGACAGATTCTCATCATCCACTCTGCCATTCTGGACTTTTCGTAGTGACATATTGCTTGGTCTGTCCACACTGCCCCTGTCCCTGTCTGGTTTATCTGAAAGGCAGATAGTGAAGAGATGAAGAAGAATCCCACATTCTAATCTAAATCAGGTTCAACTTTGCTGAGTGACTCAGTTGACCTTCCGTGCCTTTCTCTGCCATTTCCTTGGGATAAGGAATGGGGCTGTTTGGTATGTGGTAGCTTAACAGTCATTGAGGGAGTGTTTTTCCCCAGTGTAGAGACTATCTAGAGGACAGCAGTGAACTCAGTAATGATAGCAATGAAATTCATGAGAAAAACTAGTCATTCGGCCTGAAACCTTTCAAGGGCCAGTTCACAAGGAAGTGATCCTGGAAGTTGGCAGAAATTTATCTTAGAGGCTTCAGGTGTCCCTGACTAGCAGTTCCAGAGTTTGGCTTCTCTCCTTCTCTGCTTGGTACTCTGTGTTTTGAGCCTCGGAGTCTGCACATTCTATACTGTCGTCCTCCATTCCTACCTATCCCACCTGATCATGTTTCCAACTTCATACATAACATTAAGGAACTGGCCCAAGTTCCTAAGATTTGCAGATAAGGAAGCTGAAACGCCAGAGAAGGATCTTACTCAGGGTTATAGAATGATTACAGAGTTGGCACTGAGATCTCACGTGCTACCCTAACAATGAGAGACTTTTCCTCTTCTATATACCTTTGCCATCACTTCCTTTGCGACCTACTGTAATTTCTCAGTCCTTCAACTTCCCATTTAGGCCTCTTCATTTAGATGGAACAATTATTGAGCACTTATTGTTTGTCGTACTCTTTGCTTGGGTCTTGAACACATATCACATAGTAGGTATTCAAGGTATAAATTGAATGATTATCTTATTTATTAGCAGATCCTCAGCCTCTAGGATAATACCTGGAGCATGGTACTTGTTCAATAGCATTTTACCAAATGATAATGAGTGAGCTCCTAGGAGCATCCTAAGAGACATCTGGATAGTTTATTTCATCCTCCAAGTCATTGTGTTTTGTTTTGTCAAAACATAACACAGTGCCACCATTGCTGTACCTTCCTCACACACATTTTTACCTAACTGTTCACACTTTTTCCCTTTATTGAATTTATTGGTACATTTTATATATACATTATTATTTTCAACATTGTACATACATTATGCACATTTGTTTCTTGATTTTCATTTTTTCCCATTCAGCTGCCCTCCCTACAACCCCCAACCCCTTATATACCTAAGCTTTGTTTTGTTTTGTTTTGTTTTTTGCATCAAATCATTTCACATTTCCTTATTAGTAATGCCTGGTTGTCCCAGATAGGGGCTCCTCCTCTGGCTTCCTTCTTCTGTATAAACTTTATAAACAGTCCCCGATTCCCAGATTGACACTTTCCCATGCATTTCTGTCTTAGGACCATTGCTTATCAGTTTTTGTTGCCTAATATACATTCTCTGTAAGGTTTTCTGTGTGTTTTCATGGACACTAAGGAAGTACTTAGGGTGGGTTCCAATGTCCCAGTCCTCTGTATCCAAGAGGGCTGAAATTATACCCATTCCTCATACACTGGTAAGATATTTACCCGTTAGACTCCATCTCAAGTGTTTATCATATCTCTGAGCACTTCTGTATTATTGTCACTTCCTCATATATCCCATAGACTTTCTCCTTGATCCTTGCAATTTCTTGAAGATGCTTTCTCTTGGCCCTTGGTCTGACTCCCTGCTACAGTCTATTAGGTGCTTAAAGGATTCTAACTGTGCCTGTGTCTCCAGTCTAATCCCTTAGTACAGGAAAGTGTTCCCTATTTCTATGTGGAAACCATGAGTGCATTACCTATGTACAATTTATGTATACTAAGCCTTTCCTCTGTTCCACTCCCCAGTGGAAGCCATGCATTCATTTTCTCCTGCAGAATTGTTTTGAGAAGGGGTGGCAATTATGAATCTCTACTGGCCCTCACAGCATTATTTATATCCCTGTTCTGCTTCTGCATCTGTAATCAGCTTCCTGTTTTCAGTCCTGTAAAAAATGATTGAGGGAAGAATGAAAGCTTATTTGAATCTTGGCTCCACCAAGAACTTGCTGTGGGACCTGGGGCAAATCCAGCTCCACCTGTGCACATTCATGGAGTTTTCACATCTAGGAAGAAAGCACTGGATTAAAATTAGAGATCTCAAGCTTTCGGCCTGCAGACCATATCTGGTGTACAGATATCATTTAGTCTGGCCAATCAACTATTTCATGAGGGTTTTTTTTTAATTTGATATTTTTAAAAAAGCAGATAGGTTTTCAAAACGAAGAAATTTCACACAACAGCTGGATTTCCAGCTTCTCTTGAAAAAATTGAGAATTTCTGCCAAACTGGGCTTCCTTCCTGCATGGCAGTGCACAGATAGGGCTCAGCTGTATTGCTTCTTCTGAAAGGGATATGGGCACACAAGCCCACTCTCTCAGTAACTCCCTGAGGCCACGTGTCAGTTGTCATTTGTCATCAACCATGTCCTGTTGTTTTTTCCATCAATTCTGCTTCACTCATTTATACGACCTGACCGGGATCTGAAAGCCTTGAGTTTGGGCCTTTTGTGTTAGGTGATTCTGAAGGATATATTTGAAACTTGCCTCTTCGGTCTCTCCTTCCATCTCTATTGACTTCTCTCCTTTTCCTGCCTCTCCATTTCTGAACCTCCCCTGAATCCTGCTCCAGCCATTTATCAGGGAGGAGTGTGGGTGGAGAGGGAGTAGCATTATCTTGACAGTACAACATTTCTTCCTCCCTGTAGTCCCTGCATGTCCATCTTAATTACCTTCTTATCAGTTTCCATGAGAACATTCAGCAGGTAATTAGTGGGGAATTGATGAGGCACTCTTCTTCTGCGAGGTGTCTGTGGAAAAGGAAATGGGGAAGAAGAGACTGAATCAGAAAGACTAGGAGGAAGCTCAGGCCAACGTGTGCTCAGCTTCTGGTCCTGGGATCAGGCTGGAGCATCCCTGCTCAGACTCAACACCAGCTGGAGATCAGAGAGAGAACCTCGCAGGGCAGTGGCGACATGGTAGACCAAGGAGGCATTGCTCTCTGCCTCTAGTTCCAGGCCCAGAAAGTGACAGACCTAGCCATCCCCTAGTGGATAATCTATGATAGCCTTGTGCTGTCTGGAAAAAGCCAGACTCGATGCTGGACTAGCAGGAGTCCAGCCTGTCATCCATCTTTTCATCAGGGCTCACAGCCAAAAGTCTACACTTCAGATGGCGTCTCTTGTCTGCCTGTTTTATTAATAAGTAAGTTACATGGGCGATTCCATAGTTTCCAGCCAAGCAGCTGTTCAGCAGCATCTAACTCTCAAGTTCAGAGCTCCTCAAATGCATATACAGCATCACAGGGCCTTTCTTCTGGGGCTGCCCAACCTTTCCTCCCTCTCAGAATCTCTAGGATTAGTAGCCCAGGATAAGTTCTGCCTCAGCCTTATATTACCCTCCTCAAAGGCCCAATGACTTTCAGGTCCTATCTCTTCCTTCTAGAAGCTTGGTTTAGCTGTTTTGCTTCTTTCTACGGCTTGACTCTGGAGGACCTAGACCTCCTCTTCTATAGCAAAAAAAAAAAAAAAAAATTCAATCTTATTTTGAGTATTTCCTCATTTGCAAAATTCCCTAATAACTACCTGGTTAACACACAGACTAAAAACAAAAACAAGCAAAGAAAAAATATTAGAATCTCTACAGCATATTTTCCTATTAAGTAATACAAGGGGAAGGGAGGAACCTGGACATATTTCACACTACTACTGGCCACTTCTTTGTGTTTATTACATCCCGTCTCATTCACCCCTCAACCTCCTTCCCCTTTCAGTGTACCCAATGTTGGTTATTTAAGATGACAATAAGAGTCAAGATGCAATTCTGTAGGGTTAGTGTTAGAAGGGAGCCCTCCTGGGAGAAGTTGCAAGTTTGCATGTGGACAAAATCATAAACTATGTCCTAACTATGTCCATACGCTACAAAGAGCCTCTTCCTGGGATGCCCTGGAGACAGAAGTTCATTCCAGATACTGAGTGACAGCAAGTGGAATCAGATGGTGGTGGTGGCAGCTGGGAGGACTGCCTGGAATTCCAATGTGTAATAGAGAAGGCGGCTTCAGAGGGGCAAAGGTGGGGCAGACAGTTTATGTCTAGATCTACGTAATGCAACTGACTTTCTATCATTTAAAATTAAGTTATTATTTGCAAGGGAGTATATGTGTGTAAGCAGGTGTGTGTGTGTGTGTGTGTGTGATTGAAAAAACTTAATCTCTACATCTAACTGGTTGTGCGAATAGGTATACTTCAGCCTTTAGGACTGTCAATCTAACCCAGTGTTAAAACTAAATTTTAACAAATCTGCAGCAAGGAAGAATTGTAGTGCCATAGCATGTTTTTTTTTTAAACAAACAAACAAACAAACAAAAAGCCTTTATTAAATTCCAGACTTGACTCTGGGAGAGCAGAAGGGAAGAAAATAATTCTTATTCCAGTTCCCCAAAGGTGCCCATTACTGGGTAGGTTGAAGGAGTGTAATAACAATACCAGAGACTGAAAGGCAAGTTGGAAGTGCTCGCCGTTCTCTGCTTGGTTCATGCTGCAGTGGTGAGATGCCTCCCATTGCTCTGCATCTGTGGCTGCTTGACCAGAGTCCACATCGTTGTCTACTGGGAGTTCTGGGCACACACTTCCATCACCACTCACACCTCCTGCCTGCGGCTTCACAGACCTGAGCCAACAAGGCCTGTAGCATGATGAAGAGTAAGCAATAGGGTACATCTCCAGGCTCAAAAGATGAAGCCAGCAGATACTACAGACAGTAGTTCTGTATTATAGGAAGCAAGGTGGCTGGCACGCTGGTGAGAAGACAGACGTTCAGCCTGGCAGAGGGAGCCACAGAAACTTCAGATCATGCATCCAGTTGCCATTTTCTACCTAGGTGGCATTGGACAACTTTTCTCTGCTCTTTGGGAGCCAATTAATTTCTAGAAGTTGAGCTGATAACAGTGTTGCTGTGAGGACGTGTTGGGATAGGACTCGCAGTGGGCCTGATGCATAGCAGGCAGTCATTAAGTGTTAGCATTCTGTTCCTGCATTGATTTATTCTGTGCTAGGGCTTGGCATTGGGAGTGAAGAGTTTACACATGAGCAGGGAAGAGTCCCTATCCTCACAGAGTGTAAGGGTTAGTTGAGGGGTGTGGAGAGCTACAGTGTAAAGGAGGAACACAGCGTGATACAGAAGGCAGGAGGGCCACTGTCTCATTCTTGAAGACTAGAGGAGATGACCCTAAAGTTGAGGAGCACTATAGATGTGGCAGGTGGGGAAGGCCTAGAGGAGATGGTATTCCAGACAGAGGAAATAGTATGCACAGGCTAGAGTGTTGAGAGGTGTCATGGCTTATTGAAGGCAATGTGGAGCAGGAATGATAGGGTGGATACAGAAATGGGAAAATATGAGAATTAAGTTGTGTTATATACTGGTACAAATTCTCATTGTTGAGTGCAATCATGATGTGCAATTGTAATGTACCACTCAAGATTTCAATAAAGGGGAAAAAAAAGAAGATATCCAGGCAAAGATGGATCCACACCATGGAAAGGTGAAGTTAGACAGAGAAACTTAACATAATGAAAAGTTCTGTTCCTGAGTTCCAAAAGTCAATTGCACAAAGTTTTGGGGAAAAAAAAAGCCAAGAAATAAATATTTAGTGAAAGCTGCTGTATGCTAGACTGTGAAAGAAATCACGGCCGCGGCATTGGATAAAAATGTGTTAGTATTCCTGTTTTATAGATGAGGAAACTGAGCCTTAGTGAGGTGGAGTGAGGAGTCTGGCTGCAGGCCAGGCTGGCTCCAGACTACTCGCTCTCCTTTCGCGCATTGGTTGGTGGGGGTTGGCATCAGGCAGAGCTGGCAAAGCGATCCGTGCTCACCACTTTCACACTCAGCAAAGTTCATAGACAGAGCCTCTGGCTTGTTATTCTTACAGAAAACTGAGAAGGAGGCACCACAGTTTCACTGCTGAGGATTATGTAAGGACTTTGTAACTTTCCTGCCTCTCTCCCTCTTGAAAGAGAGAAGGAATAAAATGACCTTGTGTAATGGGTAAACTTCCTGTACCATTTTAAAAGATATTTGAAGGTCACTTATGTAGGTGTAATCACTTCTCTTCCCAGTAAGGCAAGAGGTCTCCAGTTCAAAGGATTTTGGTGGAAAATATCAGACTACATTGGAGTAAGTATTTGGTGTTAGTATCAGGGATGTGTCTTGAAGCAATTAGTTATGACATAACCTCCTTCAGTTAAGATCTGAGGAGGGAGATATTTTAAGGAAACCCAGACAGCAAAGAGAATGACCACGAGGCCACAGGTATTTGATGTGGATTTTGTAAATGGCAGTGAGGTTTGCGGGGAGGCTATATTTGGATCTTTGCAGAGGATCTGCCCTGGGATTTGGGAGATGGAAGTGTTACCCCTGGCCTGGCTCCTGATACTCACTCTCTGGACCTCACATCTTCAGTGTTAATGTGCATCCGGGCCCCTTTGGGGTATAAATCTTCACAAGGAGCTGTACTTCCTAACTGTATGTCCTTGTACTTGAGCACTCAGGGTGAGGGTGGGTGGGCTCACTCTGGTGTGTCTACCTCTGAGTGCCACAGACACATTGTTAACAGTGTTTTCCAAAAACAAAACCTCCACAGCCACAGTCGCCACTGATGTGTCTATCTTTTTTTCAGCAAGTTGTCCTTGGGGATTCAAGCCTCACAGAGTTGTCTAGTGGTGCCTTTAGAAATCTGTTAAAAGCCTCTGCTTGTTAGTTAGGGAGTGGATACATAATGCTTTTGTTTTGTTTATGAAAAGAAAAGAGAGGAGCAGGAAGGAAAGCCCAGGAAGCAGGAATAGAGGTGTCATTGCACAGAGGGAAACTAGATCGAGAAAAAACTTAGAAGGAGGAAGAACAGCAGGTCATGCTGGATCTGGTTTTCAAGACCTTATTCCTTTTTCTGACTTGCCTTCAGAAAGTGAACTTCCATTCCCTAGTATACATCCTTGACTGTTGAGAGCCGTCTGTTTGAAACAGGATTCTGTGTCACACTGTGAGTCCCCATGTGTCCAATACCTGTTGTGACCGGGTAGTGTTAGAGGCCCCTGGTTTGCTCAAATATGGTGACTTCTCTAAGTTTCAGTGAGGCAGGGGCTCCTATTTGTGAATTAGTGACAGTCTTTTGTATCTCCTGAGCTCATGTCAAGCAAGGCACCTGGAAAACACCTACCTATGTTCCTGACAGCAGGCAGGCAGCTTCTGTCCGGGACTTCCCTTGGCCATCATCTGCTCCTCTGTGTATTCCCTGTACATCGTGTACACGTTTCTGGAACTGTACTTGACATGCTACACTGTAGTGCATTTTGTGTGTTGAAATTCTACCTGACTATCCTGTGGCTTCCACAAGGCATGGGGTGGGAGTGGGAAGGCTCTTGTCTCATTCCTCCTGTCCCCGGGGTGTACCTGGCTCACAGGCTGCCTTCGAACTGGAGCTCAGCAAATATGAGAAAATCCAAACAGAAGAGCCAGGTCAGGGCCCAAGCCCAGGTTTACATCTTTCCGAGGATCTGTCCTAACCTCACATGTATCCTTTATCAAGTCACCACCTGGGGGACCGCAGGGTGGGCAGGGAAGGGGGAAGGTGGCAGCTGCCACCCCTGTGAGTGTGCATTCCTTGTGTGCTGCAGGGAGTGCTGCTTCTAAACGTGGATTCTTCCGTTCTGGCTTCATTTCCTTTGTCAGAAGCTGAGTAGGAAGAAGGGAAGTGGCATACGAAGTGAAACCGTGTTAATAAACAAACGGGTGTCAACAAGCCTCCTGAATTTGCAAACTTTCATCTGTGAGTGACATGTCCTGGAGATAAGCAGAGGTGGCCACGTGGCCTTGATGCATTATCCATGGGCTTGTCGCAGTTTTTACTGGTGTCGTGAAAGAATTCAACACATTTCCAAAGAGGAAAATCTTGTGTTTCAGAGGTGAGAAGACTCAGACCTGAGGGGGAGGGGGAGAGGATAGGCTTTGTGCAAAGGACTGAACATCAGTGAGTGGAGGGGCTGGTGGAGAATCCCGGGCCTGTGTCCTTGTCCCAGGAGAATTTACAAACCACGACAAAACCAACAAGTCACAGACATCAGTCATTTCAGGGTCACCCTGATTGTTTAGGCTACATCTATCTACATGTTCTTTTGGCTACAAATATTTCTTTTTCCAAAAATAATAATATACATTATTATTGGAAATGCCAGTATCGTAAAGGCAAATGGAAAATCAGCATCACTTATTAAAATCAGAAAGTCACTATGAAAATAAGTACAGTGCGAGTGAAGTGATGGCATGGCATTCTTGCCAGCCAATGGGACATAAGCCTAAAGACTGCTGCCTCTGGATTGGTAAAGATGTTGTGGTACCTGACACCTTCTCTTTATGGTTAACAAAAATGCTGAAAAACAAGATGTGCCTGTGACTTTTATTTTGTGCTTCTCTATTTAATAGTTGGATGAAAATGGCTGGCTTGTATTCATCCCTTGCAACTTGCATTGCTGCACGTCCCTACATATGAAAAACAAAATTTCCCTAATAAATTAGCAGCAAAAGAGAAATTGTGATGGTAAAAGGTCTCTTCTTTCTGCCTTAATAATAGCTAACATAACCCCAGCTATTTGGGAGGGTGAGGCAGGAAGATGGCAAGTCTGAGGCCAGTCTAGGCAAGCAAGTGATGCCTTATCTCAAAGTAATTGATAGTAGAGGAGGTGGGAATGAGTTAACTGCAAGAGTTCAAGCCCAAGTATAACTCCCATGTACCATATAGCTAATAACTAATAACTGTTTGCCCTGGGATTACAGTGTCACATATGATACTTCCCATACATTTGGTACATTTTATACATACGTTATGATCACATTCAACATTGAGAATTTGTACTAGTACATGACACATCTTGATTGTAATATTTTCCCCATTCCCCTGCCTTCCATTCAACCACCCTATTGAAAGCTGGAGATACAGAGGAGTAGGGTCAAAGCCATTCAGGGACTGAGTGAAACTGAGGTGCACCTTGTGGTCTGACTCCAAAGTGCCCTTATACCAATGACTTCTGGTGATAATAAGGGGTGGGCCCTGAGGCCCTTTGGAATTAATTATTCTTCCTACGCAGGATGAGAGTTTCAACAAGAAAACAATATGAGGCTGTAGGAAAAGCATCTGTTCACTTTATGAGTGTTTATGACCTCCTACTGTCTGCCAGGTACTGCATTAGGCTCCAGGGGGACAAAATAGTGAGTAACACAGGTCAACACCAGTGGAGCTTATTGTCTGGTATATGTATCTGTATGTAGGACGGTGAAAAAATAGTAGTGACTACATGGACAAGTGTCAAAATTCACTAGGAGAGTAGGTGGTAGGTGACTTGGTTCTTTCCTCTGAACTTGCCCTTCCACACTCAGTGACTGGGCATATCTCTGTCCCTTAATCTCTTGTTTCTAAAAAACAAAGGTGAAAGGAGATGTCCCATCCCCAGCAGAGACTGTGGATGGCTCTGTGCTCCGTCTCCCTATGAAAACCAAGAAGGCAATGAGCAGCATCTCTGTAAGTTCTCGCTTTGGGCTGAATTCCAGGACCTAGTGACTGGCATCTGCCTCTGGTGGGAAACAGAGTCCTTAAAAAACCATTCCTCACTGGCCACGAGCAGTATCTGCTGTGGATAATTTCATTAGGATAAATTTAGAAATCACTTATAAACATCCCATCGTCTTCCATATGTCTTCTCGTAAACCAGCTTGTAATTTTTTTTTTCTTTTGATAAGTTTACCATTTGTTGAAGGCTCAGGTCTCTGTCTGATGCTGTGTTAAGCACTTTACATGCATTAGCTCAATTAATCTTGTGGCATCCTTGTTTTAAATTGAGTTCTTCAGAAGCAGATCCCAAGTCAGGAGAATCATGTCAGGCCACGTGCTGAAAGGTGAGAAGGCATGCCAAACCGAGAATGAGCAGGCAGGAAAGGGGACTGAGGGAGAATATGCAACAGAGCAGAAGGTAGTTTGGGGCAATGAAGGCTCAGCAAAATAGAGCATCCCTGGGATTATCTTGAGTAAAGGCATTTATTCTTCACCTCCCATCTGTCAGTGGGTAAGGGATAGTCCTATTGGGGCTTGGGGAGGAGAAAGAAATGGGCACAGAACATTAAAAAGCCAAGAGATTCCTGGCCTGTGTCTGTGAAAGCCCTAGGGCAGAGACGGCTCTGATGGCCTGTACAGTGGTCCTCAGCCTCTCTCCAAGGCTTTGGTTTCTGGATCCACTGATGTTAGACATCTGTTATGGCTCAAGTCCCTTACGTTAAATAGTGTGGTATTTGCACATAATCTATTCTCATCTTCTTATGTACTTTGAATTAATTCTAGATTATTTATAATACCTAATGCAATGAAAATGTGATGTAAATAGTTATTCCTTAATTTTAGGTAGTAAAGACAAGGGGAAATAAAGCTCATGTATGTTCAATACAGTTGTATTTTTTCCCAAAAAAACCTTTTTCATTCTGTGGTTGACTGGACTGGGTGGATGAGTGTGAAGAAAGAAAGACACAAGCAAAGCAGAAATACTATCTCTACATCTTGCTGCTGCACTAATATTAAGTTCATTGCTAGTTAAAGGACTGAGGCTCACTGAGAGGGCATGTGGGAGACAGAACCAGCTACATCAATGACAGGGCCCAGTACAAAGTGAATGGGGAGATAACCTATATAACCTTTCTTATCAATGAAACACAATACACTATACCCAACACTCAAACAAGGAGAGGTTGATTTCAGCTCATAGTCTGTAGAGATTTCAATCCACTGTGGCCAGCTCCAAGGTGGGATGACAGGACAGAGAAGGATGGCAGAGTTGAAGTCACTTGTGGCATGGCGATAGGAAGCAAACAAATGATGGGAAGAGGGCGGCAGCTAGATCATCTCCTCTGACCAGACTTTATCTATCAACTTATATTTAGCTATAAACTCATGAGTAGATGAATCCGCTCATGAGAATCATACACTACTGATCCAGTCCCTAATCCTCCTCCTATGGGGATATGAAGCATTAGGTGAACATCTCAATAACAGGGACCATAACAGGGACCCAGGTCAATAGTTTCAAGATGGTGACTGTAGATGCCTAAGCTAAGCATGGGACTTTCTCCATACTGAACTATGCATCTCTTATGCCATGTGCCCACTAAGCCAGTCCCTATTCCAAGTACCCAGAGGCAGGAAGTGATGCCTCTGTCCATCAGCCAGTTGCCTGCACTTGTCCTCAGACCTCCACAATTGGGGCTTCCAGTGCCATTCAGAGTAGACTTGAGGAGAGAGGAGCCTGATTTTCTTGAGTCCACTGCCCTCATTAGGCAAATCTTTTCTCATCCATAGACCTCAGCTGTAGCTCATCTGTGACGCAGGAATGCTAGTGCTGTGGCCCCAGGGATGGAAGGAGTGCTGTTTCCCAAGCTTTTGGAGAAGAGCTTGCAAGCAATTGCCTTCTTGTCTTCTGGGTTAACAACCTTGCAGGGAGGATTCCTGATTGTTAAAAATGCATAGCTTACCCTAGAGCATGTTTAGAAAATGTGTTTGTCTTAGAGTCAGAGGCCTGGTCCTTGTCCTTGTCTGGTCACTGACCAAAACACCTCACCTCTTCTAATGTCAGCTTTCCTTTCTCCCATTCATCTCTTAGGGTCTGTCTGCTGTCTTATGTTAAGCAGGCAGTCTTGTGGGACTTAGGGCTGGAAGAGGAACCCCTTAGGCCAAGGAGATGGGAGTTAGTCTGCAGTCTCAGTGCTGCCTCCTTCCTCAATGTTCTGTGTGCTCATCAATGTCTTCATCTTTCGGAGCAAAATACATGTGTACATCTGTGGATACATGCATATGTATGTTATAACTCTTACAAAGTTAGCTTGAAGGCTATATGGAAAAAAAATATGCCACAGTCTGGATGGATCATCAATGCCGATTGTTAGGAGCAGGTCTATGGTGGGGGATGGGACATTATTAGAGGTCATTTTCCATCTCTCCTTTGTCACTGATTTGGAAAATGTGCCAGTAGTTTAAAATGTATCAAGCTTTAACACGCTCTATAAAGCAAGCATCAGCCTTAGTCGTCTGGGAGTTCCACGCATGAAAGCTCTTCACAGAATCCTGGCGCTGGCAGCATTTCCTAGGACGTCCAGCACAGGGAAGGGCTCAATGTGTGTTACTAGGAAGAAAGCCTGAACTGTACTGCCTCTTAAAGTTTTTTTTCTTACCTCTCTAACTCATTTTCTTTCTTATTTTCCTGTACTAGTCAGCTGTCCTGTTCCTGGGACAAGATGTCTGACACACAAGACATAAATGAGGAGAGGTTTATATCTGCTCAGGATTTCAAGAGGGTCCACTGCATTACCATCCAGGCTCCAAGGAAGTCCTGACATGGTAGAGGAAATCTGTGAAGCCCGGGGCATTCAAGAAACGAAAGAAAGGGAAAGGCCAGAGACTCACCTCCTCCATGCTGGCCCCAACTCCTTATGGGAAATTTTGGCTAATTCTCTGATATGTATAGCCTCCTTTCCGTACTGTGACCCATCCCTTTCTGGAAGCCCTACCTCTGGGGGACACCTAGGTTTAAATCATAAAACCTCTTTATGTCCCCTCAGTCTCTCCTTCATTACCTGCTCTAGCCTTTCATTCCCTTTTCAGGTTGGGAATTCCCCATGCAGTTCACTCGTCCTTGTCCAGGAAATGAAAATGCGTTCAATGGGAGGAAGAGTCTAGAGGTCAGGCCCTGATGTGCAGCCAACCAACCTGCTTCTGTGCAGAACATGCTCTGAGGCAAGCAGACAGCAGTTCAGATATCCCCTCCTGCTCCATCTTCTCAGCAGTTAGTCTTTAGTCCAGTGCCTTCCCCTCTGGAAGTCTCAGTTTCTCTCTCTCTCTGTAAAATGGGCTTGCATACAGCTAGCTCCCTTGAGAATGTTTGGAGCAACAAATGAATCATAATGTGCAGCTGGGCCAGGTGCAGTGCCTGGTTATAAGAAAAAATCCCAAGGAGTATTTATATATTTTTCGTCTTTGATGTCTTTTCTTTTTGCCCCAGCAACCAGGACAATGGCTTTGGCTTCCTGGGAAACTGGTGCCTCTTGGAAATGTCGCTAGGTCACCTGAGGTTGGCATCAGCAGGGCTCTTGCTGCCTCTTGTCTGTCTCTTTCAAGGACACCAGCCTGAGTGGGTGAAATAGGAAATTGCTGGAAATTTTTTCCCTATAACAACATCAGAAAGGATTAAGAGGATGGGCAGATCAGGCACAGAGGCTGTTCTGTGCCTCTTTGCTCCATGATGTCCTGTCACTCATACTACAAAAGAGGAAATAGGCTTTCAGGAGAACCAAGGAGAGGATTCAGACTTCTTCCTGAGTGCAAAATGAGACTCTGAGAGGACAATTCAGAGGTATCCTAGAGGCTCAGAAGGACATTCCTGATGCTGGTCATGTGTCCTGTGTGTGAGAAGACACAAATGACACCCTAGGTTCTTAAGTACCCGTGTCAGTCACTTGTACAATCCTGATGACATAGCTGTGTGTTTGTATACAAAAGTGACTCAATAGAGATGTCTACAGAGACAGTGCACATATGTGTTAATCTAAATATTTTCAGTGGACCATGCATGGGAGGAGTGAACATGCTACAAGAATATTCATATGGGAGAGCCCACACATTTATAAGTCCTTTGTTGCCAAACATTTACCTATAGGTGCCTGTTTGTGCATGTGAGGAAACTCATGATGTGCACACGCACACAAATCCTCATGATGCCAATGTGAAGAAGGAAACACTTTTGCATAATGTATGTAAGTCTCCATGAAAAACCTCCAGTTCTGTAGCATTACTATTTGTATTCATAGGTAAATATGTCAACTAGCATTTGTATATACAAATGTCTGTGAGGAAACAGACATACATGGGAAATGTGTTGTTGTGTCCAAGAAGACATACATGCTTTCCTGGGAGTGCAAAAGATCCCTACACTCATGAAGTGCCCAAATCTCTGAGCATGTGTGCTTTGGGAGCACAAACTTAGAAACATTATGTGCATTCACCTGGGTAAGCACCTTTGCAGGTACTTGTAGGTTGTGCCAACATAAGTTCTGCAGCACCTGGTCTGACTGCTCTTGATACTTCCTAGAGGTGACTTACCAATGTCGGTCCTGCATTCCAATGCCATTCGACAGCCTGGTTCTCTCCCTTGTCCTGCCCAGCATAAAGGAAAGACTCCCATTTTCCAGCACTGCTATTCCTTCTAATTTATTTGGCCTCACACTCTTGACAGAAACTGGGGTGGTGGTGATGACATAAGAACTGTACCACAAAAGAAGTCCTCATTGAGGGTACTCAGAGAAGGTAAATGCCTGCTGGTGGAGCAGCAGGGGCTGCATGAGTGGGACGGCAGAAAAGCCCTTCTTCCTATTGCCATTGTAATTCTTGGAAAGATGACACAGCTGAGAAGTTTGTACACTGTTCATCATGTAAGCTGTGGGTGGAAGCCATTTCTCTGTTCTCTGACAGCAAACACAGTCTTTGTAGAGACAGAGAATTACATGAAAACAGTTTTCCTACTACCAGTACTCTCCATTCAAGTCTCTGAAGTGGTCATGACTGCACTTTCACTTCTCATGCGATCTGGCACAAGCCCCAACCCTGTTCTCTCCAAGTTTCAGCTTCTTGATGCTAAATGAGAAATAGACACTCAGAGACAGGACACCTAGAAGCTCTCAGCAAAGCACCTGATGCCGAGAAGGCCTCCTGGAAGTATTTGCTGAGTCAACATCATGCCGTGTTGTGTTTCTGCAATTTGGCAAGTAGAAGGGACAAGGCGGGGCTAGCACTGGAGAAGCAGTGACAACTCATACTCATCATTCCTAGGCTGACACCCTGAGGATATTCCAGATTGTAACCACAGTTCCCTGAAGAGGACATTAGACATATGTGATTCTTATTCTCCAGGAATTCCTAATCAATGACAAGCCTGGGTGCTTCCAAGCAAACAATCCCAAATGTCTATATTAACTGGGGGTAAAAGCAGTTTGTTTGAGCATCATTGAAGAAATGGTGGGAAAAGCAGCCTTCAGTGCTGCAAACTTTTGGAGAAGAGACTTTTTTGTCTACCCTTGTGCTGAAGGTGAGCTCAGCATTATGTCTCTGTGAATTCATTAGTACCCGTATGTCTAGGGGTGGGTGGATGGTAAAAGGGGAAGATATCTGCATACAGCTGGCAGTACCATGACCACAAAGCTCCTGAACATCATTCTGCTATTTTTGATGAGATGGCTACCATCTACTAGGCATGACGCTAGGGCCTGGGATATAAGAATGAGTGAGAACTCAGTCCTCCTCTTGAGCACACATCCCAGAGATGCTGGTGATGGATTGTACTGAGTTTATATGACGAAAGTGAGTCATTAAGAAGGTCAATGAGTTCTGAAAACCTCTCAATTCAAGGGTGGCAGAAGGGGTCACCCAGGCAGCTGGCTTCAGAGACCAAGCCCTGAACTCACTCTAGAGCAGGGAGTTGGATTCTCAAGAACCAGAGGAAATTTCAGCCTTTCCTGTTGAGCCACTTAGATGTTTTTTTCCTCAATATTTTCCATCTGGTTGATTGATATTAATCATAACCCAGACTTTTACACAGAGATTTTATTCAAAGTTTGTTCTAATTTTCCTGCTTCTGCTGACCCAAAAGAGACAGGAGGTGGATGAATCCTCTGGTATGACACAGGGAAGGACTCAGACTCTGAGACACAAATGTGTCCGATGAGGTCACAGAGAGAAGGGCTGTGTGGACTTGGATCTTTGCCACTGCGAGCCCAGCAGTATGGGCATGCCATTCCATCATGGCACCTCGGAGAGTTGCCTGGCATTTAAACTGAAGGAAAACATGGCCCAGCAGTGGTCTCAGAGCTCCTGGTGCCTGGGCCCAGTGGAGATGGCTGTGACTTGCCACCCTTCAGCCACTTGCTGACCTTGGTTGGAGTGTTAAACCTCCTGAGCTAAGATTTCATCTTCCTGTGGTTCAGTGAGGAATTCAAGAGGGTCATTCCTTTCTCTCCACACTTGGCCTGGGTCCTCTAATTGTCCCTTCCCTGCCACCGGGTCCTGCCTGTGGCAGCCTAAATTGGACTGAACAGTGTGGAATTGCATGTCAAAAAGGTCCTGTAATCATTCTGCTGCTGCCCGAGGCTCTGTGCTCTTGCACTGTGTTATAAATAAGGGTAATGGAGTAGTGTCTGAGTTACAATCAAGGCCACTATGAGCACAGTGAACAGGCACGGAGCTTATTTAAAGAGGATGGAGGCAGATTATACTCCTGAAGCAATGTAGTTGGAACCAATCAATACTCACTCAGTCCTTCAAATCAGGGCCATACAGACTTTGATTAGCAGGAAGAGGAGGGGCTGGGGGAGTGTGGTAGGATCCTGCATTGAGAAAGCCTTCAGTATTTGGTGGCTTTGTGCCCTGGGTGTCCCTCAGTTAGTGACTGAGCTCGAGGAGGGGAAATAATGGGCAGCAGGGGGAACTCAGCCTTTAGTTTAAAGCTCAGAGAGTTAGGGAGCAGAAGGAAGGCAAGATGTGAAATATCTGAAGCTGCTTTAACATGCGGCATGGTTAGTGCAGCAGGGAAAGGAAGTACAGAGCAGGGAAACAAAACCCAGCATGGAGGGGAACAGCCTTCACAAGGGAGACATCTCAGCTGTCCTTCTGGTTAGCAATGCTATGGAACAAGTGGCTCTGAATTCCATGTCTCCAGCCAGTTTTTTAGATGCTATTTATATGGGCTGATGACTTCCTTGGATCTTAGCTGGGCAAATATTCTGAAGGTCTTGGCTGATCTCTGTGCTCTCTCCTGTGTGGTAGGTCACCAGATATCTGGATGGCCAGCATGTCCTCTCTCTTAGATCTGATGGATAGCAACAGACTTTGTCTGGGGAGACATGGGCAAAAGCACCACATTTTTCTCACCTTCTGACAGACTGGCTTTGGCTCCTTACAGTTGGCTCCCTCCAACTGTTGGCTCCCTCCATGCAGTTGCAGGGCTCCCAGGAGCAAGAGAGAAGACCAGCATAGTACACAGACATTTTCAGGACTCTACATGTCACTAGGTATTGTCCCATTGGCCAAAAAACAGCCCCGAAGCTATGACTGAGAAGTAGACTTACTGCCTCCATTGGACAGTGTGCTGTGCTGCATCACACTGGTTGTGATGTAAAAGGAGAAGAGTGGTGATGGTTTCATCTGCTTAGAGTGGAGTTCTGAAGATTAAAGGGTGAAACAAGAAAAAAAAGGCACAACCACCTTAGGTAGGATACCCATATGAACAAGACCTTGGAGCTATGAGTATCAAGGGGCAGAGGTGGCATGGTAATGCTGGAGGGACAACAAAATGTAGGAGTGTACACTTGTCATGTGACTGTAGTAAATGCCACTTGTTCAGGTCAGTGCCACTAGGTCAGGTTGTATGGGGCTGGGCAGTGGTCGAGTGGGTTGAGTAGGGGGACAGGTGGAGCCTCAGGGAACAGAGGGAGCTTCAAGGGTCCAGTGGAACTGTGAGCTGTTCAGCTGAGGAACTCTCAGCCAGTGTCGTTTGCCTCTGGGTCTCAGTCTCTCTGGTGTCTTTCTCACCTCTGCTCAGTGTTCAGTTCTGTGACTTTGGAATCCACAGTCGCACCTTTACCTTCTTCGCTCAACTGTGTAAAGTCCTTGTCTTAGCCCAGCTAGGACAGTGGTAACTGCATTGGATTTGGGGATCAGCATACTAAGGCTTGACGTCAGGATCTGTCACTTACTGGTTAGATTATCTTGGAAAAATCTGGTTCCCCTTTGGGGCCCTGGGAACTCTCAGCAGAAAAATGATTACTCCACTCTGGACCTTGTCTATCTGTTTCCCCATGAAGTCTAAGTAGGACAAGGGGTAAAAGCCTCTAGCCTGATAGTTAAGGAGGGATCAGTAGTTTTGATTCCTGCTTCCAGTCTTTGGGCATTTTCTTTCTGTATCAGTTTTCAATGTTGTAGAACAAGGAAGAGGAGGAAGAGGAGAAAATCTCTGCATTGGAATGGATTTTGTTTAAAAATAAAGAACAAAAGAAACAGCAAACACACGGGAAAACAAGAGACTACAGTAAAGCTGAATGACAAAGGACCAAGGGAGGGGGGATGAAGCAAAGAGGGAGGGAGATGGTTTGAGAGAGAATAACTAGAAGTAATGAGAATCAATTCCATCAACGTTCCATCTATTTTCAAATTTAATCTGAAATGATACGCTTTTCTCCCTTGCCAATATCTCTTAATTCTTCTCTTCCCCTCCTTATTTAACTGGGTAGAACTGTATTATTTATCTCTACTGAGTAGCTTAGGAAAATAGTTTTGTATGAAAGTTGCAGATCCCAAAGGAGACAGAAATGGGCAGACTGGAGGCAGAGGTAGAGATGAGTGCTGACAGCTGGGGGTGGGGACGCCATCTGAGGTACTCCTGGGACTGTCTCCTCCAGCTCCTGCTGCAGGGCCTGGGCTGTGTCTCAGCCCCCACCGCCTCTCCACCTTCAGTCCCCTGAGGGGTCCTTCCAAGCTCAGCACAGTATTGATGTCATCTTGAAGGCATTTACCCTGCCTGGCTTCAGAATCTTAGAATCATGGAGCATTCACTTTATGGATCCTTCCCACCTTCTTTGTCTGAATGCTTCATCATTGGAGGACACTGCCTAACACCCCCCCACACACACACACTTTGGAGCAGCTGCCTCCTCTTTTGTGGCCACTACCATAGGATCATCAATTTCTTTGATGTTCCTTTCTCTGCTCTTCTAGATTGTGATTTTCTTCAGGAGAAGACTCTGGAAATGGGCATTAGATTATGTATTTATTCAATGACTATTATGCTCCTACCACATACTAAAGACTGAGGAAAGCAGTGACCTAGACACAATGTGTGGCTGTGACTGAGTGATGAAGTGAGTAGATGAATGACAAACTGAAACAAGGGGAAATGCTTTTTGCTGCTTTGTGGGAACAGAGGACTCCAGTCTGGATTGGAAAGTCTGCCAGTCCAGCAGTGGAATTTATTGCCACTCTTACTCTATGCTCAGACCCTAGTACCGTGCTTGGCACCTTTTTAGGCTATGAGAGGGATAGTGGCAAGCGAGGAAGGCAATGATTGCATTTGCTCTGTGGATTAACTGCAGAATTTGCACACTTGCAAGTATGTTGCTAAGTACGGCCTTCTTTTCTTTCAGTTCTACATTAGATGTGATATAAGTAGGACAGATTGGGACTGACTGTCCCTTTACAAATAAAGGAAATCACAGGGATTCTATGACTTATGCTCAAGTAAACCAGTCAGTTGGCATGAAAAGAGAATGAATGCCAAGCTAAGCTTCGAATTCACAACTTAGAGTTCTTTTCATCACCTAAGCTGTTTGGCCAGAACAACTGGGGTCCATCCATCATCATCTACCTATCAGTCCTGTCATTTCATTTAAGGTATATGAGAGCTTTGTTGATATGTCACTCAGGGCTTGTCTGATTGCAAGAAGCAGCCTTAAGTAGAAGCTGGCACTTATTTTTCTGCTAAGAGAGGGTCCCTGGGTAAGAGGTGGTGGCCCTTTGAAGATTTTTCTCTGTACAAAGTGATGTGCCAGTTTTTCTGTATTTCATCTATGATAACGAGCCTCTGTCATTTCTACCCTTTCTTTGCACATTCGCAGTCCACTGACACTGTAGCTTTCTCCATCTGGATGATCCTATATGCTGACATTTGTTTAAATATTGTCCATCTTCTGACTCTCCTGTGAAAATGTTCTAGACCCAGACAAAAGTCGTCTCCTGCCCGTTCACCAGCTTAATCGACAGAGAGCTATTTATAGCTTCCCTTTCCTAGGCCCTTGGACTGGGGAGGTCTTGAGGACAGATTCGTTCAATGCCAGATCTTGGAAGAGGTTGGCTGACTGAATGAATATTTAAAGAGAGTGTATGTTTGCATCTGCTACAGGGGTAATTTATAGTCAGGGTAGGAAATTGTAGAGAAAGATGAATCAGCACATGATTAAAATCACCTCTGATCCCACTATTTAAAGAGTACCATTCTTGATGCTCCAGTATATTTCTCCTCAGCTGCATATACACATACTCACATCTAAAAACGCTCACAAGATTGCCTGTTTTCTATATAAACTTCCTCTTTCTTGCACTGCATGATAATATAAGCTCTTTGAAAGTAAAAACTCTCATTCTCTGCATTTTCATTTTCCAAGGTACTTCGACTTGAGCCAGATGTTTGATGAATTTTTAAATGGTGGCTATATGAGAATCAGGCCATTATGGACCCCTTGAGTTACTGTCTCTTCTCCTCATCCTTGGGAGATGCTCATCTGAACTGAGATACAGAAACATCTTCAGTATGAGAAACTTTCAAGGAGCACCTCTATAAAGTGTTCAACTGCTAAGCCAGGCACCATGCTGCAAAAATGACTTTGACATATCCCTGTGCTAGAATTTAGGGAGATGAGTCAGTTGTATAAAAAGGTCACTTAAATATTGTGTAAATATGGAGATGATAGTAGTAAAAGAGGATCTTCTACCTGTGTATAGGAGGCAATATAATGAACATAACTTTGTCATGCTTATAAAGCATGAATAACACGTTAATTACTAACTTGTCATATCTTATTGTAAATCCAACCCTACAGGCAGGTTCTATTATTATCCTCATTTGGTAAATGGAAAAACAGAGAACAAAGAAGACAGAAGCTTGACTAGAGACATTCAAATGGACCACAGGGAGCTGGGTTCCAAACTCCAGCAGTTGGTCTCCAGAGACTATGATCTTAGGCAGCACATACTAGTCCCTCGCTGTGGGACCACAGGGAGTGGGGTGTGCAGCCCATATAGGATTCATGGAAGTCTGCCAGAGCAGGGCATGGAGTTGAGGTGAGAGAGCTTTTAGAGAATCACGAAAAGCATCTTCAAAGACACTGAATTGGAAAATAGCTGTAGTCCAGATGGCCCCTGCTTTATGATGGTTCAATTTAAGATTTTCAACTTTATGCCAGGACCTAATGGGCATGCCAGATCTTCTGAGATACTCTGAGTACTCATGTAACTACTCTATTTTTCACTTTTAGTAACTATCCAAATGTACATAGATACTCAACCCTTTGCCATAAAATAGGCATAGTTTTAGGTGATTTTGCCCAACTGTAAGCTCATGTCAGTATTTTGAGCAGGTCTAAAGTAGGCCAAACTACCTTAAGTAGGTTAGGTATGCTAAACACACTTCCTGCTTACAAAATCTCAACTAATGATGGGTTATAGAGCTAGAGCACAGTTTAGTTGAGTGTCTATATATGTATTTAATTATAAGATGCCACTAAAATGTACAAGTAAAAGGAAAGGAGTGAAAAAAGGGAAGAATAGAGACATATACACAGGTGACTCATAAAGGACGTTGTGCCCAGGACTTTGAGGTGAGATTTTATTCCAAAGGACGTTAGCAACCAAGGAAGTGTTCTGAGTAATGAGTGATAGGCAGTCTTAGCAGTTAGAAATGTCGTCCTGGTGACCATCTGATGAATGGCTGGAAGTAAGGCAGCAAGACAAGGATGGCTACCATTTAAGTGGTCAACTGACTAGTCTACATATACCCAGGCTTCAGTTTTCTACCCATGTTCCTCTCTTGATCATCAGGAGGCCTGATGTGTATTATATGCTTCACATATTTACCTCTAGGTGTTCTGGTGAGGTCAACCCCTGTCAACAGATGGGGCATTACATACCCAGGCCATATATTGGGCAGTGTCTGGGCTATGTCACTGAAGGCCAAGCTGCCATCTGGGCATGATGTGATACTCTTTCCTGTAGCTCTTTTAGGGATTAACAACCTCCTCAACCCCACCCTGTGCAGCAGTTAGCTGTGATTACCAACCTAGGTGTGCTTTGTTTCCCATCACAGATTCGCTTTAAATCTGCCCAAACTGCCCTTAATTAAGCACTTCTCAGTGGCCTTATTGAACATGTCCTGTCTATTCTGGTGAGATTATGACTGACACATAACCATTTTCAATAGCCCATGAAAAAGATGATAAAGGTTTGTATTAATTAACCATTTAGAGGTTAAAATTTAGAGGACATGTAGAGGTTGCTTTCCCAGCCCCTTCAGTAGGACTAGCTGCTTGATGATCAGTCATGAATGCAACAACAGCTCGTGGCCAGGATAGTGGAAGTCAATGTCACTGTCTTTCCCAACTCTTTCTGCCTAGTCAGTGAGTTCTTATACACAGTCTCCTATCATGTTTGCTTTTTCCCCAGGGAGAAAAAGATCATTTATCAACTCATCAGAAGCCCTCTCTAGCTTTCTGCAAATAATCTGTTGGAGGGTCAGCTGGTGCTCTGAATCAGAAGGCCAGTTAGTTGGCCACCTGGGAGGTGTTACCAAGATGGCTGGTGATCAGAAACACTGCTTATTTTCATAATGACCTTCAGGAATTAAATAAAAATACAATGAGTGCCATAGATTAGGGAGAACAAGCCAATTAAAAGCACAACATGCCTTCGGGATTTTTTATTTCTTTTCCAAGAGGCTGAAAGGCATCCGTGGCCGCGGAGGCAGGATGGCAGTCTCTCCAGAATTACTGATGAGGGCTGATCCTCTAGCTTGGCTTTGCGGGCCAGTTGAGGGGATTTGAGCCTGTTGAATATTTCACAAGTTGCAGCCCATGGGGGAGAACAGAAAAAGGTGAAAAGGCAATCCCTATGTTTTTTATGATTCCAATACAAAACCAAACTATGCGGCGTAAGAGGGAGGCGGGTGCTGGAGCCAGACGACCGCCGGAAGGCATGGTGCATCGCTTCTCCCACTTTAATATCTGCTGTTTCATTTTATATTCATCATGTCAGCATAATCTGCCTTTATGGGAATCGTCTTGGTTCCCAACCAAATGCATTTAGTCCCCCTTTTGTTTGAAGTTTGATTGTAATTTGACTTGAAGACTTCAATGAAATGTTTATATGCAAGGACCAAGGGAAGAGAAAAGACAAAATGCAACTGGAAAATCAATCAGCAGGGAATTTCAAGAGCTGGCTTCGATCATGTTACTATTTCTTTGACCTGTTTCTAATGGACACAGGAATGTTTCTCTGATCAAATGATTCTATCAATACCCTCTTGCATGATAAATAAAATACCTACACTAACACAGGCATTGAAAACCAATTCTTGTGTGTCACAATTACATTCCCAGCCTGGCTTTTTCTGCCCTTGCATACGGGTATGTGCTTTCACACCTCAGGGTCCTTAGCCTTTCCATACTCCCTTCTCTTTTCTGAGGAACATCAAGGATACACCCTTTATCGTGCTTGGATAACCAGATCTGGGGAGTTGTTCTTTGTCTATAAAGCAGGAGGATCTTTTCCCACCACCTTTGACTGCTCAATATTTTAAATTATTCTTTATTTAATCCTCTTTGAACTCAGTTGTTTACATATCCATTAATTTATCTTGGATATCTATAAGTATGCATGTGTGTGCAGATGCACACATGAAACAACAAGTAAGTAGTACTATATTGTGTATGTCTTGTCAAAGTATTTTTCAAAGATTTTAAAATGGCAAAAAATACAAGGTGCAAAGTCCTTGATTTCTTGGAAAGTTCGACAGTCAATACATGTTCATATAAGTACATATAATACAGTTCTAGTAGTGATAACTGGGATAGAAACTGTGTTTGGAAGGATATGATAGAGACGGGATGTGCTTGGAGAGGAGTACCATAACTAGAGTGACCAGCATCTCTGAGTTTGTGTCATTTAGACTAAGACCCACATGCTGAAAACATGCTAGCTTGCAAGCTCTAGGAGAGTTCGAGGAAGATTGGACAGACATACATGTGCCCGGAGGCAAAAGAGAGCCTGCCAGTTAAGGAAAGACTGTAAGGTCTGCAAGGATGGAGCATATGAGGAAGAGCTGTGGTAGAGATGGGACAAAAAGTCCAGTCTTGAGACTGTATTGAGCCAGTGTGTATTGGCAGTGATATGGGGCAGGGGACAGCAGGCTGGTAGGATTTCTGCCTAGACAGAATTATGAGCCCCTGGAAGGCAACGCTGTGATTTGGTCATCTCTGTATTCTTATCTGCTCACTGGCCTGCTATTGAGTAGATCCTCTATACTGAAAGAAGAAATGAATTTAGGAGTGAAAGAATGAAGGAAAGATCAGATCTTTCTGCTTCTACTCACACAGCGTTTTTCAACTCTTTGAGGTGTGTGCTCCCCTCCCTCTTCCTCCACAATAGTTTCTTGTCTTTGTAATAGAATAAGTCCAAAGCTACTCTCTGTGATTCAATATTTACTGTGTTTCACACACAGTTATTATCATTTAACGTTTACTGTCTGCTGACTCTGCAGTCATCGCTGCAGCAAACAAAGTGCTCAGTCTTGTTTTGGTTCATGTGCTAATTTTGTCAAAGAGAAGGAGACATTGTATGTGCAACTGGCATCGTCAAAATTATGTCGCCTGGAAATCCATTGAGTCCAGCTGAGTGCAAATTCACCAGTGACCTTAAAATGAATCACACCTCTTCATGACTGTCTGTTTTTGTTGTTGTTGTTGTTGTTGTTGTTTGTTTGTTTCTTTGTTTTTAATCTGAAGGTGAAAATAGAAATCCACTCATGGAAGGATTCTAAGTAGAGTTTGGAGAGAGCTCTGGGAGACAGGAGCATGGATTTCCACCAGCACCTCTGTGCTCACTGCCTTGGTCTTCACAAGGCTGCTCCAGTCAGCTGTAACTTGCTTTTGGTATCATTCCAGGGAATCTTAGCATATGCAGTGCCTGCTCAGCCAGCAGTACACGGACTTTCCTTCTGAAGTTACTGAATTAGATACCACTATTTCTAGCAGCAACTGTCAGCTCTGGGTTCCCTGAGCCTCTGACTCTGGGCTTTGATGCATTAAAAGAAAAATGAGTGAAATGCTGAGCAAGACCATTTACAGTCATCTCTTCACCTGCCTGTGGGTGCAGGGAAGCTACTACCAAAGTTTAGGAGGTGAGGTCATGGAGGCGCAGATGATCCTGCCTGGCAAGGCAGAGAAGGCACCATGAAAAGATCTAGCCCTTGTGACCTTTCAGAGCATTAGAGGTCCCATAGCTGTAAGAGCTTGTGAACTTTTGTGATTACTTCCAGCCCTGTCCAATCCTTGAAGCACTGAGGGATGCCTGAACACGTGCATTTGTTCTAGCCCCTTTGACTTTGACTTTGACTTTGAATGAGGGGGAGGCCCCAAGAAGACTAAGAACACAGAGGTTAGTGCTGTGAGATGACTTGCATCATGGTAGGATCCCTCTGGCTGTGGGTTGAGAATAGAGAGAAGGGGGAAGGGTAAAAGGAGAGAGTGAGGTTTAGGAGCCTTGGCAGTAAACCATAAAAGAGGTAATGTATTCTTTGGTTCAGAAGGCTGACATAGTGTTGCTGAGAAGCATTGGGTTTGGGATTTCTTTTGTCGGAGGAATTCCTGATAGACTGCAGGAAAAGTGTAAGAGAAAAGTGGAAAGGGATATCTCCAGCTTTTTTGTTGTTATTGTTGTTCAGAGCTGCTGAAGATTGAACTCGATCCTATCCCTATGAATAATAATGATGGCGATGATAAATCAATACTTTAAAAAGTATAGCTAACATTTTTCTTAGCACTTGGTTAAATGCCAAAGAGTCTTCCCCTGAGAGTGTTTCATGATGAACCTCAAGGAGTTAAAGTCTCTTGGGCCACTGAGTATCATTTGGTGAGTCGGAAGCATCCCCCCATTTCTTCAAGGTGACTATCTCCTTTGGAGTCTCCAGTGAGGTGTAGGAAGAGTTTTTGATATGAGAAGAAGTGATAACAGTGGTAATGCCTGCCCACCAGTCTTCATGAAGAGTGTGCACGTGTGCATGTGTGTGTCTCTGTGTGTGTGTGTGTGTGTGTGTGTGTGTGTGTGTGTGTGTAAGACATGAGCTCTTTGAGGTTGCATGTTCAAAGTGCATGAGGTCTTTGAGAACCACAGGAATACTGTGCCCTAGTCATTTCAATTACTCAGGAAGGGGCCCCAAAGCTCCCCCTCTCAACAGTGCTGATGCAAGCTGTCCACTGAGGAACCCTCTTAGGACAACTTATCTCCCCTCATCACTGTCACATCAGTGCAGACCTGGTAGGTGCTCTAAGAAACCCACCACTTCTCACTGGAGTTGTGATTGACTGTGTCCTTCTAGGACATTTCCAGAGACATGGTCCCTTTAGGAAAGTGCTGAAGAAAGGCTGTACCATCCCAGGACAATGACACTTTGAGCTCTTGTGTCTTCATCCCATTACACATCACATTTAAGGAGAGACTATGTTGGCATTTCATAATCCAATCCAATAGTATTCAAATAATAATTAGAAAAAATATCATACAGTAGGAAAAACAGTAAGAAGACGAGACTGAAGATCTTCAAACCAGGAAGTCATATAAAGGAGGTTTTGTTGAAGAATTTATTTGAAAAGTTTCCCTTCCCTCTAGTTATGAGAGCATTGGGATCAGCAGTGCTTTTCAAATATTTTCCAGGTATGGAAAACTTTGGGTCAGCGCTCCTTTCCTCCAGAGGGCAACATACAGGATGACTAGGCTCTCCTGGGTCCCCTTGAGCTACTTCATGACCACTTCTACTCAGCTGCTAATGAGCTCAACCCTGAACGTGCATCCCTCTCAGGGATTTTCTCCCATTATTTTCTTTTAGTTGCATAGCCTCAGAAAAATGAAGCACTGTCACCTGCATGCTTAGTTTCATTCCAGTGTTGGAGTAGAAACAATTACTTTTCTGTGCATGGTGTCATTTAAAAAAAAAAAAAGTGGATGCTGGGCTGACTAAGTTAAAATCTTACCGCTGCCCCTTTATTTCTTGGGACAAATCTTGGGCACACTTGTCCCATCTATAAATGGACAAGAGCATGATGATCAGTGGCTCGTGTATGAATTTGGTGAGAGGACAGGCAACCGGCCCGTTGTCGATGCTTCTGCACTCCTGAGAGTGTGTGGCCCCTTTCCTGCCCAGAGCACCAGAGATAGATGTCCAGCTCACCTACTGCCTCTGGTCTTGTCTTGCAGAGATGTCGGGCACAGCAGCGGACATCTCGCTGGTACACTGGAGGCAGCAGTGGCTGGAGAATGGCACCTTGTACTTCCATGTCTCCATGAGCAGCTCTGGGCAGCTGGCCCGGGCCACTGCCCCCACACTCCAGGAGCCCTCAGAGATCGTGGAGGAGCAGATGCACATTCTCCACATTTCGGTGATGGTAAGTGAATGGGATGTGAGGGAGGCAAGGGACGGTATATGGAGATGGAGAGATGGAGGGAGATAGGAAATTTCCAGCAGGTAGAGGGAGCAAGTTGGAGAGTGCAAGACATTACAACGGTAAATGGAAGGTCACATGGACAGTGGCAGTGTCACCGGGGCTGATGTACACCTATCTATTGTCTGTCAGTTGTGACAAACTAATTATGGTTCAGAGAAGAAAATAAAGGGTCTCCACTCCTTGGCCTTTGGGCTGACATCTCTGGGAATAACTGTTTAACATTTGTCACATGCTTGGCACTCTCTGCTGAGAGCTGAGGTTCAGTGCTCCAAAATACAGCTGACCTTTCCAAGAATGTCTGACCAGATAAAATTGGAACAAAACTAGGGTAGAATGCCCTTTCCCAAGTGCCATATGTCAGGTGCTTTAACCCTCACAACTACAACACAAAAGCCCCTGCAGATAGGTTAGATATATCTAGTGAGGCTGTCTATAAAGATCCTCCTATAACCCTCACTTTATAGTTGGAAATCTATAGTGATTGGGAAAGAAACTTGCCGAAGGTCACATAGCTTTCAAGAGATGGGACTGATCTTGGGTATTACAACTCACACGTGTCTGGCTATAAAGCTTGAACTGTAGTTTCTTGAATATTTACCACGTGTCAAGCACTGTGCTGGGCACATATGTCAGTGTCTCAGCGTGTTCTTGCCAAGAATACATGATATATGGCTCATCACTGCCACATTTCAGAAAAAGCAATGGTTGTAGAGAGATGAAATCAGCTTTCAGCTCCAATGACCCCCAGATAGGCAGCATTTATAAGTGTGAAATCACTTATGTGGTAGCACAGAAGAACATAGACTCATATTAAAGAGTTTGTTGAAAAGTTGTCCCTGGGCTAGGGATTTAGCTTAGTGGTTCCAGAGTGTGCCTCACTAGGGCAAGGTCACAAGTTTGACCCCCTGTGTACCCCCCACAATGCTTTTTTCATCCATAGCTTTGCATGGTAGACAGAAAACAAGCAGACAGACACATGTATGTAGAAAATATGGCATCTAGTCAGCTTTGAATGAGATTCAAGAGTGACAACCTCTGCCCTCCTCCGAATATCATACTCCTCATGGCACTTGTGCATTGTCTTCTTCATTTATCCTTTAGCATAATTGCACCTTATCCATAAAGGTGTGAAATGATACTTTTAACCTGTGTATGAAAAGGTACAGCTCAGAGTGACAAAGTGGCTGGCACAAATGCTGTCCTCCCACATCTCCATGTTTTCCTTCTTATTGAAGTTCTACAAAGGAGTAGACCCTCTAATTTTAGTCTCTTTCCTTTGTTCCTCTTCAATTAACACTATGCATTCAACATTCTGATTAGGCTGAGTAAGATCTTGGAATTTTTCTCTTTTGGGGAAAACATACACATACCCCAGGCAAATAGCAAAGTTAATTTTGGACCTAAGGCATGCTTATCATGTAGAGGAACAAATCAAGGCCTCTGTGCTATTAATGGAATGGATGTGATAGACTTTTATACATATATTTAGTAAATGATACAGCTACATACTGAGACAAGTGGGTACCTGTGTACTGATTTGGGGGTACACATTTGTAAGTACAATTTCAGGGCACATGCTGAGATCCTCATGGAGCCTTAACCCTTTGGTGTTAAGAAGAGCTGAACAGAGTGAGACTGATCTTTAATTTGACTGACTAAGACTCAGACATGTTACTGTTTACTGTGTGTTTTCATGTGGTGGCAAAGGACATAAGGACATACATTCTTCTTGTAACACATTGACCTATACTGTATTATCTCAACTACAAATGAGCCTTTCTTATCTCCTGGCCCAAGATCACACTGTCTCCCAAGACAGTATTTCTTGACTTTCTTTTTTGTCCAGTGAGAATAAGTCATTACGATCCAGACTCCACAGAATTTCCTTGTCCATCAGAATTTGGCTGGCTCAATACTGACTAGCATGCACTCCTGTACTAAGCTCCCTGCCCCAGGATTACCATTTCCCAGGCTACAATTCTTTCCCCTTTCTGGGCTTCATCCGAATGTTTTATGTCCCCACTGATCCCTCAAGAGACAATCATGTTAGAAGATATTGGACCCAAATATGCCTACTGATGCAAGGCCAGCTGCCTATCACCCAGAGGTAGGGAGACAAAGGATTCTAAATGCAGGCTCTGAAGACCAAGCACCTGGGGATGAAGTGATACTCTGCTACTTCTCATACTGAATGACCCTGGGCAAAGTGTTGAGTCTTTATTTGCCCTGTTTTGTTTCTTATCCATAAACTGAGGACTGAATTAACATTTACGTACCTACAACATGCCCTTTGATTAGAGAGGCTTACCACAAAATGATGCTCTCTTTTGTTATGAAGAACACTTCAGCTGAAAAGTCTGAGACATTCTGCTATGTTCTGTATGATCTTCCATCTCCCAGATGGCTCAATTGGAGTCCATGACAGGCTAGGATTTGTCTGTGATTCCTCAGACAGCAGGGATTAAATAGCCGTCACTTCTCTCCTTGACTCAGATGCTGTCACTGCTCCAACCACATAAACTTCAGCAAAACCCAAAGAGTGATTTAGTTTACTCCTCCAAGTCATCATGCAGTGAAGCAATGGCAATGGCTGGGAGAGATCTTACCATTTCACAGATGGGAAATCTGAGAGATTCAGCAAGTTACTGATTGGCTACTGGCTACATGGTAACAAAAATGCTGTTTTACAACCAGGCTTTCCCAGAGTTCCAAATATCTGAAAGATGACTACTGGGTGGGCCAGATTTTGGGGTTTAGTTAAGATCTGGGATAGTTTTTGAGAAGACCCAGATCATCCATTCAAATTGCAAACAAACCTGGAAGTGACAGTCTATGATCTCCATCTCCTTTCCTCAATACGATCATCTCTCCTTTGCATGCAAGGAACCCAGACCCTGCCCAGCCTCCTGGCCTGCTGCAGTCCATGAGTACCTGGGTGGATCTGTCATGCTCTTCAGCTTGCTGAGTCTGAGCTGAGTGTCTTCCTGGCCCTGGAAGGCTGCGTGGTCTGACTATTAATATCCCAAAGAGTGGTGTGACAAGGAAGTATTCATTGAATCTTGGCCAAGAAAAAGTGAAGAGTTATTTCCTCTATTTCTCCAGATTTAGGAACTTTAAGCACTAGAATGCCCTTCCCTCTCTGCACAGGCAGCAACATGCAGGGAAGAAAGCAGAGGCTTGGAAGTCAGCAGAGCTATCTCAGATCCAGACACTCTTACTTCCTCTTCCTGTTAGTTTTACCTGGAGAAAGTCTCCTAATATTCCTTAGCCTCAGTCTCATTATCTTTTCAGCAGAGCTGATCATATCACTCTCATAGAGTTATTGAAAAAAAATGAAGGAGGTATATAAATAGAATATGCATAGTGTCCACCTTGACACAGGGTAAACACACAGCAGCAGTGACTAGTAAGGATACCGCTGCAGCAGTATATAAAGGATTTAGCCTTATGTTGTTATCTGATATTGAGAAATATCATAATGCTTGGCATTTATGATGAGTATTTACTATATTCTGGGCAATAGTCCAAATTTTGTCTTATGTACATTATCACATTTAATCCTCGAAACAGATCTTCAAGTGGATATTCTTTTTCAGATGAGGAACCTGAAAGGTTTTTACAATAAAAAGCTGTCTAAGTGACCTCATTCACACAAAAGTTAAATGGTTAAACTATAATTTTTGTCTACAAAGACCAACGTCTGTCCTCTATCCATATACTAGTCCACCATTTCTCTAACTTAAAAGGGATTCCATGAGTGTATTGTTATAAAGACCTCCCCTTACCTGCACCTGTGGGCACGTTAAGAAGTATTTGGCTAAAAAGTCAATTCCAAGGTGAAGCAATTCCTTTTTTGCCAGGACACACCTTTTCCCAAATCACTGTGATAATTTGTAGAACCATGATAATATTCTCCACTCTTTACAGATTGAACTTGAGTATCAAGTGAAGTCAGAGTTACAAGTATCCTATATAATGAAAATAGTAACTGGTATCATCAAGAACTTTCTGTGCAGCAGACACAGTGAAGTGCAGCGTGTTAATTATTCAAATACTGCTATAGGATAGGGGCTGGCATTTCCCTCATTCACAGATGAAGAGGTGGGCAGTGAGCTTCCATATTTTGCTTACTCACGTCATAGGTAGGTGCTGAAGCTTGGATCCCAACTCTTGTCTGTCCACATTGAAAGTCTGGGTTCTTGGGCACAATTTTGCATGGCACAGTGTCTGACAGTCAGTAACTGCTTTGAAAAGCAGAGGCTGTTATTAAAATGTTAGCTGTAGTGAGGATCTATCATTCCCTGTTATTGATGGAGTATACACTCTGGGTGCTCAGAATACTCAGTAGAACTTGGAACCGTGTCAGGTAGGGAGAGAAGAGATTCTCCTGCCAGCAGTTTATCAGTGGGAGAAGAGGAGCCCAAAAGATTTGATTTTTCTACAGCTGCCGAAGCAGAACAACCTGTTGACTTTAATCTTGGCAGTGTCCTTTACATTGTTCACCCACATGAACTATCCCGGGCCCTCATTCTGTGTCAGGTTGGTTTGGGATATACATTTTCAAAATCAAATAGCAGGAAAAGAATATCTTTGAATGCTAGGAAAAGAATATCCCTTGTAATTTTTATAGTTTAAAAGTCAGAAACGGCCAACTGCTTCAAGCAGACTTGGGGTCCATGTGAATGAATCCTAATAAAGGGCATCAAAACTTCTTTATTCTCTGCACTTAGATTTTGTTTCTGGTTTTGCTTTTTGTTGATGTTGTCATTGTTATTTTGACATTTTGAATTATCTTTTACTTTTGCATTGATCAAAGATTCTGTTAAAGGAAAAAATTGTTACTTGTATTTCAGAAGGGTAGTGATACAAGCTTTACTTTTCCCTCTCCCATCCTTAGACAGTGGTGTTATTTTATTTTTATATGGTGCAGCTTGTTTTACAGATTTTCCTAGAAAGTATATAAACTGCTTAAAAACTAGTATCTTTCATCATAGTGCTCCCCTTTTTGTCTCTGTCTGTCTCTAGTTTTGGTCTTTTTGTGACAAAATGTTTTGAGGAGACAGATGAAAGAAATGATTGGTTTGATGTAGAAGAGAAAAGGACCTTTGAAGGCACTTTTCTTTCAAAGAGAGCGTCCCATAGAAAACGTTCCACATCTGTATTGGCGGGTCCAAGAAAAGCACTAAAATCCTCATCAGTGGTGGAACAAATCTTTCAACATGTTTGTGATTTCCAGCAGTAAGTTGATCTGAGTCAGGCAGTAATGAGTTCCCAGTCCTCAAAGGAGTGTGAGCTAAGGCTAGCAGGCCCATTCACTGGGATACTAAGACAGATATCATTTAAATTATATAACTGTTATAGTTCTTTCAGGTTGTACTAATCTATGACATAATAAATGCAATATAGAAAAATACTTTGAAGATGACAGAATTCTATGATAAACCTAAGAAATTGTTATTACCAGCTTCAATCAGTAAATGTATCTGAAGGAACTATGTGATGTTTGGGTAACACTTATGAAAGATTTCTGCAGAAGATAGCTTCAGATCCTTTACCCAGTCAGTGCATTTGTTCATTTAAAATATATCATTCATTCCTTCATTCATTGATTCAATCACTCAATCATGTCATGGCCTACCTACTTACGAGATCATATGATGAAAAGTCTATCTTATAGGATGGAAAGAAAAATGACAACGTTAAAGCTTTTTTAAAAACATCTTCAAACTCAGAATGAATGAGCTACATGATCTAACTACTAAAAGCAGGCCTGTTTTTGAATTATACTTCATAAAGGCTAATTTTCTAAACAAGTATTCCTGGAGGTTATAGGTGAAACTTGAAATTTATTTACTGCTAGATACTACAGCTTAAATGAAGTATTTACCAGCTAGAAAAAAAAAATCACTAGTAAAGGATACTATAAAGTCTTATAATAATGCAAAGCAACACTGTTGTAGTGTTTGACTGTTCAACTCCTTCTATTATCACAGTAATCCCAAATCGCTAAGTATTACTATTACTCTGACTCTACTTTTGGAAGACATAGAAAAAAAGAATTCACTAGTCTATAAGAACTCTGGCCACAGAAGGTATCCAAGATCACATTCTGGCTGCATGACTGATAGGTAGGACCTGAGCATGTGTTTTTGGCTTCTATCTTCTCATCTTTAATAGACTGATAATGCAAGGACCTACCTTAGTTGGTATATCCTGAAAATCATTTCATCTCAACCCTATATGCTAGAGTCTGACACATTATCCTGCACATGCTGTGACTCTGCCACTTACAGAAATATTAGTTTCCTCAGGCTGGGGAACACAAGGCCATGATGAGAATGGCTACAACAACCTATTGGCCCATTTCTCTGGGAAGGAGAAGTGTATAAGGCAGTTCAGGAGGAACTTGGAGGGCTGTTGGGAGACTGCTCCAAGCTGCTGCTGACTTGTGGGAATTCCTCGAACACTGGCATAATGGATGGGTATCTACCCTAATGAGTCTTTAGAAACTGACTACTGCTAAGAACTCCCTTCAACTAAGGTCACATTCTATGGAGGCAGGGAAGAGGAGTCTAAACGTTTTTTTCCTTTTGAGCACACAATTTAACTCATTACAACTAGTGCTAATACAGTACAATTTGTAAGTGATACCATTAAAGGAGGAAAAACAGGGAAGGAGAATCCATGTGATTGCTAACTATGAAGACTAGTGAGGAAACCAGATTGCGACTAATGAAGATTATTTTAGATAATAAGATGTCAAACACCTCGTGGTGGAATGATGATGTGACCTGTGCAGCTCAGATGTCCATGGCCTGGACCCAGGAGTCCTGGCTGCTCCAGGACATGCTTCATGACCACATGCAAGTTCCTCTCTCTATTTACCTTCAGGGTCCTTATCTGCATATTAATATGGCCATGCTTATGTCAGTTGTCAAAGCATGGTAAATTTTGTTCTTGTAAATGCTCAAGGATTTTATATATAAGTAGGCCATGCCTATGAAACCCACTAATTATTTTTTTTAGAAATAGGACGTTTTAATCATGGTGTGTTGTATTTTTGAAATTATAAGCCATCTCAGCCTTGTAGCTTGGCCCTGACTTGCTTAAACAATAAAGGGATCTAGCTTGGCTCAGAGATCAGATGGGAGAATGAGCCTTGGCTTCTGAATTTAGGAAATGGGCTTACCAGGGCCAGCATTTAGGAATACCACAGGGAAGTGAATTGAGTATAGAATTTGACCTCAGGAGCCTGAGCCAAAGTTTGTACTTCCCACATCTCAGCTGCAGAGACCAGAGTGACTCATTTGACTGCTCTGACCTTCTTGTTTGGTCATTTTAAAATGGAAATAACATTAAAATTGTGACATCAAACTGACATCATGCATATGAAAATCTTCCACAAACTGTGTCTAAAACAATAGAACTGAGCAACATACTTGGATGTGAGAGCTAAAAGCAATGTAAACCTCACTAAGACCAGCCCTCCTGTGTCAGTCACCTTCTGCTTGCTTATGCCACTTGTTTATGCTTACTTTTACCTGTTTATGCCACAGAAAACCCTCCTGGGATCTCAGGAGTAGGACAAATCATGCTTTGCTCCTCACATACCTTATATGTCAGCAGTTTCAGGGACTCATTCTAGCACATAAGCTGGAGGGAGCCCCAGGCTGAGATGCTTGGTATTCAAGGAAGAGGGAAGAGGCTAGAAAGTGTGCAAGAATCCAGGAACATACAAAATTTGGCCAATACTCATATGTGTGCTCTTTCGCATACTGCTTATGAAAATATGTTATTTGACTAAGCTCAGAGCCATAGGCAGGTCTAGAATGTTTTACAGGGATGCACATACGTACAGGTATAAAGAGTAACAGGATGCACCCCCTTTTATTTCCAAGTGGGGAAAGTGAGATGGGAAAATGCTTGTTTTCCCACTCTGTCCTATCAGTTTGGGCCACTGATTAAGCCTGGATGGAAAAGGTGGTCAGAAGCATCCTGAAGCTTGCAAGAGACAGATTGAGAAAGGCCCCTGGAGACAGTTCTGCTGGATAAAGCAGAGCACAGGATGAGAGTGTGTGTCAGAGGGAGTGTCCAGTGGCAGTGGGGGAGGGGCCTTCAAAGAGTAGCAAAGGGCACAGGGAACTGGGCCAAGCACCAGGGCTAGAGGAAAGAGTGAATGGGGAAATCCTCAAAGAGGAGTAAAGTGAGGAGCAGGCAAGACGTCAGAGCACTTAGCTAAGGTCCCCTTCATGAAGAGTTCATTCCTCCTGTGCTCCAACTTCTTCTACTTTGTTCCCACCAAACACTTGTGGCCTCCTTGGAGTACTCTGTTAACAGCAATGCAAACAAAACAGGGTGTAGGCACAGTATAGAGGTGGTGCTGGTCCTCCCTTCCCCGCGTAGCCTGTGAATATGTGTGGCAAGATTGGCTTTGGATGCACTGATCTTCCACCACCCTTTTCAATTAATTGCTCTGTCTCCTTTCTCTCCTGTGCTCAAAGGGTACCTTGGTTTTGGGGAAACAATGTGGATTTTCAGGAAGACAGATATAGTTCACTGTGTGATTGTCCTTATTGCTGTTTATCCTTAGGCACCGTGATGAACCTCTCTGATTCCCATTTTCTCTTGGATTGTAAGTGAGGCTGTAGAGACCACTCTCATGGGGTTCAGAAAAGAAATAAGCAATAAAGACACATAAAGTATCTTGGAATGGTTCTAGCAAAGATCCCTTTCTTTTCCTTTTGCCTTTTAATTATTTTCCTTATTTGTTGTTTTACTTGGCCTTCACAGACCTCCTTTGAACTAAGTTGAGTGTGAGTTATCAAGAATATTGACTCTAAAATACTGTTAAGATAATCAACTAACTTGATGGAGTAGAAGAGATAATTCTTTACAGTTGACTATCCAATCAATAAGTGTGAATGGAAAGAGGGACCTAGGAAATCACCATGAGGCACTCTCTATTGTGATGATCACTACTGACAAGATCCCATGATGTGTACTAAAATCAATAAGTGAAACTTTGAGAACAAATGGGAAACTTACAGTCTCAAAGAAATAGCACACCCCCATTTATTTATGAAGTACAAAAGGAACATGGGGACTTCTTTGGGTCCTCAAAATATACAAAGGTTCTCTTCCATGGGTTTGAACTCTGAAACTGAGATGTTGTCAGGCCAACACTTTCTGCAGAGGTCCTGATGAAAATGCCCTCCTTGCCTTTTTAAGCTTTTGGTGATTCCTGGTATCCTCTGGTAAATGACTACTTTATCTCGGCTTCTCAGCTTTCTCATTTCTGTGTCTTTTACAAGAACATATGTCATTGGACTGAGGCCAAACTTCCATAAATCAGCTATAAAAGTCTTAGTTTTATCTGTCAAAACATTTTTTTCTACATAAGGTAATATCTACAATTTTCAGGCACTGTGGTAGAGACACATCTTTGTAGCTTCCACTGTTTAACCCATCTCACCAGCTTAACTGTGTGGTCAAAGTTAATATCACTAGTAAATGTCATATGGATGTCATGAATGTCCAGCTATGATGCAGTGAAAGGGAATCATGCCACTTTTCCCATCTTCTGGCTAAAAATGTGTAACCACTGTAATCATAAGAAAAAAATTGGAAGAAGTCATTGAAGGACAGGATTCAGAATAACTGAAAAGCAGTCTTCAAAGTGTCAAGGTCAGAAAGGACAGGGAGAGATGAGGATCTGCCACAGATTGGAACCCTGAGAAGACAAAGCAACTAAATGCCATGTGGGATCCTGGACTAGATTGTGGACCAGAAACCAAACCAAAACAGATGAAAAGACAGATGCTAGGAAAAACTTGGTGAAATGTGTGTAAGACCTTTGTTTTGTTTTGTGGCATTGTATTATTGCTGGTTTTGGGTTCTTTCATTGTGGTTCTATGAGATGCTGACACTGGGGAAACTGAGTGAAGATAATACAGGAACTCTCCAACTTTGGAACTTCCCAGATCTATAATCATTCCAAAATTAAAAGGTCAAAAGCAAAGTTTAGTATGACCTTTGGGAAGACTTGCCTACCTTACCATATTACCTGGAGAGTGGACTTAATATTAAGTTATTTAACTTCTCAATGTCTCAGTTTCCTCCAATGTATGCAATTATAATAATTTCTAAAAACATAATACAATATAAATTGACTATATGCAGATATTGTTTGGTTGAGCATCTTCTATTGCTGCTCTTTTTTGTGTGTATCTTACAAATGTTGAAACCGGGTTCTACAATGCAAGATAACAAGCTAATAGTCAGCCCCAGAATTAAAATTATGCTTTTATTTCCAAGTGATCTCTGTGCTGTACAGTTTATCCTTTATTACAGATGGAAGGATGGATAATGATCTTTCTGGGCTTCTTATGGTTTAGATGTTCCAAAGCCTCATGTATTGGAATGTGACTGGATCACCCATCAGTGGTTTCATCTCTTTTGGAATCTAGTAGCTGACTGTATTATTTGGAGACGTGGCCTAGTTGGAGGTGACCTCTAGGGGGCGTGATCTAGGAAACTGTATTCCTCTCCCTTGCTTTCTCCTTTCTCATTTGACTTCCTGGATGACACAGGTTGAGCAGCTTTCCCCTGACAAACCTCCAAGTCTTGCCATATTTGCATTGATACAAGCTTACACTTAAAAAAAAAAATATGAGCTGAATTAAACCTCTCTTCTTATAGGTGGTAGGTGTTGGGTATGTTGTTCCAGCCACGGGAAAGTGTCTAGGACAGAACCTACCTCCTTCACTGCCAGTTAGTGAACTATAGAGTTGCGTCTGGATTAGCTGGTTCTTCCAGCTCCTGAACTCTAGCATGAGTGAACCCAGTGACAGGTACAGATGTCTAGGATCCAGTTACCTATTTGAATGGATATTTGGGAGTCAAGAAAGCAGAAAATTCTCACTTCATTCTCAAGAAAGATTTTCCAAAGTCATGTAGTCCAACCTTTGCATTTTGAAGTGAAAAGTAATATGAGGTAACACTTGTAAGTTTCTAAGTGTGGCTGGCAGTGGAATGTGGCAAGTTAGTGACAGCTGGTCCTTTGTCTGGATCCCATGTCCATATGTGTGTGTGTATGCATGTATGTTTTTGCATGTGCGTGGCCACTGTTGCACCACACTACCCTACCTGGACTCTGATCCTCACTCAGCAGGTCCTCATCACTGTGTGCCGATGAAGCCGCCACCACATACCTTCTGCACACCTCCATTTTACCTCATTTTGGGGCTCACCCTCGCTGCAAATCTACCGAACCAACCAGACAATTACACAGTTCAAATCTCTGCTGCTAATGTTCCCCAGCTCAAGGACGTCTTTAACAGCAAAATAATACTTGTTTTTTCTCCCTTCCTTCTCTGTTTTTTCTTAATCTCTCCCTGATGAGACATAACATTAATTATAGCAGTTAACTGAAATTCTGTCTCTATTATGGCTTGCCACCTTCTCCATCTAGCCTTCCGCCTCCAAAGTTTCTCTCCTGAATGAAGGAGGGGGAAGAAGGGAGCCAGATGTGTGATTGTGTTTATTTACCTTTTCTCTGCCTATCTCCTTGTGCTGAATTTTAAGTCAAGTAGAATCAATGTTTTCTCGGGTAGTGTTCTTGAGTGTGAGTGTGTGTGTGTGTGTGTGTGTGTGTGTGTGTGTGTGTGTGTGTGTGTGTGTATTGCTTGTCTGTGCCTGCTTCATAATCTAGCTGTCATTTTGAGCTAATTGTGTTGTTTCCTCTTGTGTGGAAGGAAATCTTATCTGTTTTGGATTAAAATTCAATGAAGGTCAGAGCAGCTGGAAAACTTAGCAGACTGCTGCAATTAATGTTCATTTGGCTTTGATAAATTGGAACGTTCCCCTCAATAGGACTGGAGTGGATTTCAGAAGCAATAATTCTTCTATTAACTCAATGATTCTGCCTGTGAGGGAGGACCTTGTCCTGCTTTTGTTTGTCATCTGTCACTTGGAGGAGCTGGGCATATGTCAGAGATGATTGAACACGAGGGCAGTGCTTGCTTGAAGTAGAAACTTTTAAAACTGCTAATTAGTTTTGCCCCCTGTAAATTGCTTGATTAAACAAAATGTAAGGTTGGAATTAAGGTAGAAAAAAATTTTGTACTCCTGGGTTTCCACAATTGTGGGATTATTATGAGTTTTCAAAGGTGAGGATAAAATGAATTTATCTTATTAATAATACTGAGTACTTATGATATGTTGGGGAATATGTGTATTATGTGCATTGCTTTTCTTAATTCTTAGAGCATTTCTTTAGGGTAGTTTTCTCATGGCACGTGGGAGGAAACACGAAGTCCATAGACAGTGAAGATTTAATACAACATCAGCAGCATAATATTGGAAAGCAGTGCCTTGATTCTTAGCCCTTGGCTGATCATTATGTAGTAGGATTTTTTTTAGTTGCCTAATATTACTATGTCTCGCTGTCTATTGTTTCCCAACATGTGGAACAAAATGTTATTCTTACATGAAAATTACCTAGTGTAGGTTTCCCGGGTTCTGTGGTGGTTCTGTTTTTCAGCTTTTGAGACACATTGTCCTATTGTTTTCCATCATGGTTGTGCTAATTTACATTGTCCCTAACATCAGACCAGGGTTCATTTAGTTACATGTTAAACAGATATAACTTATTACATATCAATCATGTCTAATGTAAGTTAAAAAAATAAACTAAATTAAGGATAGTGTCACCAACAACAAAAGGATTACCTGGTGTGTTTGCTTCCCTGTCCCAGGCAGCTGGGTCTCTCCTGGTGTTGGGTATCTATACAGGGTCCTGGGAACCCTAAAACGTGGAGAGTCACTTCACTCCACTTAGCTTGTTGGAGTAGGAAGAGGGAAGGCAGTCTCAACTATCTAATTATTTAATCTTTAGGAAACTCTGCCAGGAAACCACCAGCATCTCCATCTTACAGGTTAGTGCACCGAAGAACATGAAGTTAACCCTTCCTGAGAGGCTCAGACAGGCAGACCTCTGTGCCTGCCTTGCTGGCAGCAAAGCTCTTGACCTAACCCAGAAACCCCCATCTCATCCAGCCCTGTTCTTCCACTCCAATCCTCAGTCATTGTTCTCCTCTAAATCTCTGCAGAGACACAGGCAAGAATCGTTCTGGGCTTTCCCCACAGAGACCTCTTCAGCTCCTGCTTTATTGCAGCACTGATGTATCCTGATGTGCCCCTAATGAAGTGTCCAGAGGCCTGCCCTGTCTCAGCTTTCCTTAATAGAGAGTGAAATACGCCGGTTGGGCCAGAGGCTTTCTTAGATGCTGTACAGAGCCTCTGGAGGCTGTGTAGGGGCAATGAAGGGCAGCTCCCTCCCTCCTCATCGCAGATAATCTCAAGTCAGTTACTTACACCTCTAAGACAGGGCCCAGCCACTGCAAGGACTGCAACCCCTGGTGGGGGAGGTCTCCTGGGGACCTAGATACACCAGCCTTTTATTTACTGAGTGATGCTGGGATAATGACTTATCCTCTCTGGGTCTGGGTTTCCTCCACTTTGAAATACAGCTAGTAGTAGACCACCTCAGATCCAGTCATTGTCAGGAATGGAAGGGTCTGTATAGGGTGCACATCTGAGGTCTGACAGAATGAATGAATTATAGCTGTTCTTAACATGCAAACACTCTTGACCAACTGACATTAACAGGACATGCTCCTATTTGACACCGGTCTTCTGCCAGCATGATCTGTAAGTGCCCTTTGTAGTGTTTTTCTGCAGAAGAGGATACAGAGTGTCAGAGAAGGGGCTTGTCAGGGGTCACACAGTTGGTCAGCAATAGAGCAAGAAGCCTGTGAGCTCTGTCACATATGAGTAAGTGAGACTGTTGCTGGTTGTTTGTCTGAAATTCTGCAGGCAGGGAATTTGAGGTCCAAAGTAGGATTCTAGCTGCCCTTCTTTACAAGTCAAAGAATAACCGATATTATAGACTGAATTGTTTCCCTTAGATTCACAGGTTGAGGTTCTCGCTCCAGTGTGGGTATCTTTGGAGACAAAGCATGTGAAAGGCCATGAAGCTCACACAAGGTCATGAGGGTAGGCTACTCACATCATTAGCACAAGAAGAGATACCAAGGATGTACGCACAGAGGAAGTCACAACAAGATGATGTCTGTCTGTAAACCAGAAAGGCCACCGGAAGGAACCCAATTCTACTGGACACTTGACCTTGACTGTGTAATCCTAACTGTGAGAAAGAGAGGTTAGCCATTTGGTGAGTACTGTTCAGCTGTGGATCCTCAAACAGACTAACACAAAAGGGGCTGTGGTTAGAGCTTCCCCTCCCCCAGAAAGCTCCGGGTGGGGGGGCACTGAAATAAATATCACCTTTTTGTTTTATTCCTGTTCCCAGTACAAATGGAAAAATCAGGAAGAAGAGAGAAGTTACTCACAAAACAGAACAGGGTAGAGAGAGAAGAAAGGAGGAAAGATAGAAGAAGGAGGATGTCAGATACATAATGAGCCATCGGATAAATTGATTGGTATATAGACCACTGACTGATCCTGACATGTGTTACACTTGGAACTTTTTCAAAGCACATAATCTGAGCAGGACTTCTATATGACATCATCCATTCAGTCCCTATAACAAATATTCTGAGTGCTTATTTATACCAGCATGGCCATGTTATTTAATTAAAATCTTACAAAACTCTGTCTTTTCATGATTATTCTTCAAAGAGACATACGTAAATATGCCAGTTGCATGGATGTCCAAAGTCTTCAGTTGTCCAAGGTCAGGTGTCCACTCCAGACTTTCATTCTACATCTTCAGGCCATGCTATCCCATGAATACACTCATTAAGGCCAGTAAAGCAGGAAGAATGCCAACTCAGAGAGGAAGTCTGCACCTTATTGAGGATATTTCTCCACTTAGCACTTATGCTACGTAGAAAGAGGTATTCCCCAACCAGCCAGAGTTTTTCAGTGATGGTGCAAGGCATGGGAGGACTTGAGTGAAGAGTGTGACACCTCACTGTAGGCGGTACTGTACAATGGCAGCTGTAGCCTTGTGAAGCTTCTCTTCAGAGCTCCAATATCTTGTTTCTTTGATTTGAATTTTAGGGCAGTAACTTGTATTTTAAAAGATTATGTTGAATGAAATGAGATAACCAGGCAGAATGCCCAGGATCACGCCTGGCTCTTCATGGGTACTAAGTCCATAGTGACTGTGATTATTATTACTAGTAGCTGCCTGTGGACTGTATAAATCACAGATTTCCCAAGTGGGAAGTCTTTCAGATCAAGCAAAACCCAAGTGTATGTTTTTCTGGCCTTTTCTATCCCTTACTTTCAAGAGGCCAGCTGTAATGGGAGGTTACAGATGGGGTCTCAGAAGTACCCCAGCAGCCAACTTCTACTCCTGCTAAGGTATAGAGGAGTCTGAGCTGACCAGACTGAAAAAATGAGGCTGTGAAGCAGCGGCAACATCTGTGTCATCATTTCTGCACCAGGAGGTCAACTGGCTTCATAAACTGCTGCTACCAGAGTGGTCTTTGTTTAGAAATTAATTAGGAGCAGCAAAGAACTGCTGCCCAGGCAGATTTGGTTCTCTGGAAGTTATAAAAAGCAGATGGATTTTAAGCAAATGTATTTTTCACCCTTTACTACTGTGGGGAAGGATATGCATTAGAGCAGGAGGCACTGGAGAAGCAGGCTTTGGAAAGGGACCCTGAGCCCTCCTTTGACCACTCTACTGCACGCTCACATGCACAGTTCTTTCTTTTCAGCTCACACTGTTTCTGCCTTAGTAAACTTTCGCTATGAATAACAGCATAGTCTGTGCAGTACTTTAATGTGCTGTAGACATGGTTCAGTGCATTCCTCACTCTTGTCTCATCACCACAACAGTCCAGGAAGGTAGCTATCATCAGCCACTTTCACAAGTAAGAAATCCGAGGGTCAGGGTGGGTTTCAGAGCTCAGACTTGAACCCAAGGCGTGAGTCCCACTAAGGTCTATTCCTTTAGCTGCTGTGCTATGATAGCATTTCATCTTCCCTTTGAAAGTCTCAGTTAAAAACATGAATGAGTAACTTTGAAGACAGGCTTTTGTAAAAAAGAGAAATTTTCATGAGAATAAATGAAGCTTTATTCTTCAATTCTATTGACAGACTTAGTCACCTTGGAAAGATCCATTCACTTTATTACTAGTAAAATGAATGATGTATAGCTGGCTAAAATCTGTACAGTGGTTTGGCAGTTTCTTGACAATTGCCATGTATTTCTTACCCTCAGAATCATCACTGGATATTTAGGCATCGACATGTTGTCATCATTGACCCTGTTTTAGAGAAAAGGAAAGTTGAAAGATAATCAACACGTCCAGGTTCATACAGCTACTCAGTGGTCAAGCCAAAAAACTCATGATAAAGATGCACATCTGAGTCCTCTGGGAGAAGTAGGAGCCAAGGCAGGCAGGTAGCAGCCAGCAGGGAAAAAATGACAGTGGAGAAGCTCACACTTCATGGTGCAGTAGAGACACAAGTAAGCTTGGAGGGCTCTGACTCTCAGTGTTACAAAGAGATGAATACTATGCAATAAGAGCACTTAGATGAGGTATCTAAAATAGTCTAGATACAAAATATCTAAAGAGTCAGCATAGTAAAATTGAAGACTAGGATGACGGCTTGCCAGAGACCAGAGGAAGAAGACAGTAGAAAGTTAATAATCAGAAGTCATAGGAATCAGTCAAGCAAAATGAGCAGGTTGTGATGTCCATAGAGATTTGTTGTGCCCATGGCCATAGTCAACAATATTGTATTCTAGACCTGGAAGTATAAGGGGGAAGATTGAAAGATGACATCTGAAGTACACTAGGCATCATAAAAATATTTTTTTAAGGGAAACAAGTCAATCTTTAGAGTACGATTTTACTTCTTCAAGCTCACATAGGAAAATAGTGTAGCATCCAGGATTTAAAAAATAAAAAATGGAATTTAGGTTTCAACCTCAAATTCTCTTTCAGCTCTAAATGTGATACTGGGCAAACTAATTTTTACATGATGCTGGGCTTTCTTTTCTGTAAAATGGGAGAAAAAACAGTACCAAATAGGCACAAGGACTCAGTGAGATGATGTATGTGAGATGGTGTGCACTGAGGGCTGTCTGTGCCTGTGCACAAGGACAGAAACTCCTGGGATGTGGATGATGTTGTGAGGCCTGAGAGCTCAGATTCAATCTAACATCCTTAGTCATTAGCTCTGCAACCATGGAATAGTTGCAAGATCTTCTGAGCCTTCCTATGTAATCTGAATGGGGATTGTATTTGCGCCGTTTTGCTGCTGTTTGAATTAAAGATAATCTACAACAGTGATCAGTCTAGTGAACTGCTCACAGTGCCCTGCAGCTCTCCTGGGTCCTAGTGTATTCTGCTCTTCCTATCCCATCCTTTCCTCTCTCAAATGGATATTTGTCTAGCAAACAAGAAAGCCCATAGTTCTTTCCCTGAAGCACCACTGTTGACATTTTTTTCCTTTGAGCCCTGAACTAAAACTCAGTTTTGGAATCCAGCCATTCCTGTAAGAACTTTCCCTGCTTTGGGGGGTGATGTGTCCCCTCCAAGAGTAGAGCTAGAGGGAGGGAAATGGCATCCGATGTAATTAAATATGCACTACTGTGTTTGGGGAGTGCATTGGGGGTTTGTCTTCACAGTGTCATTCTTGTAGCAAAGACACCTGTTATGCTAATGGTGGTGCATTAGTCTCTCCACTGGGGGCCTGGATATTTTCTTCAAAGAGATACTGTGCATACATTACACCCCATGCCACACTTCCTGGCCTCACATCTCGCCCTTTTTCTAAAATGTGAGCACCTTGGATTCTTAATTTGGCCTCTGTAATTAAGTGCATGGCTCGGAAAAGTGCTTAAGTTGGAGCCCTCATTGGAGCTGGTACCTGATGGGAAAAGACTCGAAGAGGAAACAAATATTTATGGAGACATTTTCATGCACCAGGTGTCCTACTTAATGCTTGTCTGTGCTCTGCTATTTAATTCACCACCATGATGCAAAACTAAGGATGTTTTATTGTTATCTTCCAGATAGTGAGACTGAAACTCAGACAGGTTATACTGTTGTCATTTATACACCTAAAATTTTGCACACCCCCCCCACACCTCCGAGGGTAGTGTACCAAATACTATGCTTGATTTTTGAAACTGTAATCCAGTCTATAGAACTGAGCAACAACATAATACAAGTGAGGACTATGAGACTGAGGCCCTGGGGACATTAAAGTTCTCTTGTAAGTTCTCACTGCAGGAGTGAGCAGAGATGGAACTCCAGTACAAATCTGGTGGAGTCTTGTTTTGGTCTTTTGTGAAATCAGGAGCCCTGGAGCTTTTTCCTTTGCTTCTGTGGCTTTCACAGATTTTCTCATGTAGAAGAGTACTACTACATTATGCACTTGGTCTTTGTTCTGATATGATAGTTTCCTTACTTTTGGATAGGGAAGTTGAGTCAGGCAGTCAGGGAAAACAATGTAGTCCTGTGTCAGAGGGGCACACTGTAATAAGGGGTCACAGAGGAAGAAGAGAGTATTAGTGGCAGAGATCAAAGAAAATGTTGGAAAAGGGGGACAATAGTTGAGACCTTCAATGTGGCATGTCTTTGCATATCAGTCTATAACTTACAACTTTGGCCTTCTAGTCAAGATCTTTCTTTCCCACTGGTGGGCTTGTGAGCCAGGGATATGTCCCGCACCCCTCACTTTGCAAGAGGTGATTAGCCTCCTGGAATCCTATCCAGCCACACATTTACCTGGTGTTGATATCAGACAGGGGCTAAGGACCATTTGACATAGGTAAGTGGCTATGTTCCCCACCTGGGGAAAGTTCATGGACTGGAGAAAATAAGTGAGAGCAGAGCATTTGAATCATTCTCTGTTAAATCAGAGAAGATTTACTTGGACAAGGTGGTGTGAAACTAAATTTAGAAAGGAGTCCTAAAAATGATCTATTTTAGTGCTTTTCAGCATTTTACAGCAGAAACTTTTCAGCAATGAAATGATACATGGATACCACCGATGTAGCAGATCAAAGTAGATCAGCCCAGGCTAGAAGTTTGAGGAGTTGAGAAATAGGACCTCAATTTCTTTCAGTTCACCCCCTACACACCATCAAAGCTCTGCCCTAGGGAATATGGCTCAGAAACTACTAAACCACCTCCTACCTCTCCCTCCTTTATTTAATCGATGGAGAAATTGTGCCTAAGGAGGCTAAGGTTTCAGCAAAGTCTGAATGAGTTGAAGTCTTTCCTCAAGCTTTACTATAACACCCTTAAGGTGGGTGATTGCTTTTGTTTATTTTCTCTGGCTTATTGTTTTTAAATGACTTTAGATTTTACACATTTAAAGAATACAGAGAATTCCCTTCTAACTAAGCTTTCTCTCATACAAGCATTTTTCATAATCAAAGAACATTTTTTTAGAACTAAGAAATTAACACTGACATATCACTTTGACTAAAGTTTTCATCCCTTTTTTCCAGTTTTCTCACTGATACTCCTTTGCTGTGTAGCACACAGTCCAGATTTTGAAAGGTTTCTACCCATTGCTCTGGAATTGTTTCTGATTCAGAGGGTCTGTTGTATAGGGATGTGAGCACTTGCCTCTATACTGCATTTAGTTCTCATATTTCGTTTGGTTCTTTGCTACATCTTTCTTTGTTTATTATCACCAATACACTTTCTGAGGGTACTGGCTAGCTTTTTTTAAGGTGTCCCTCAACTTGGGCTTGTCTGACAGTTTCTCCTAAATAAACTGAAGCGATAGGTCTGGCTGAATGCTGAAATGCCCTTTCATGACATCATAGGAGGTGCACAATGTCAACATGACATTAGTGCTGACGTTAAACGTGACCAGTTTAGTTTAAATGATGTCTGCTAGATTTCTCCACTTCTCATTACTGTTTGTCTCTTGCTATATTCAACTATTCAGAAAAAAGCTCCTGAGTATAGTAAATTCTCAAGGAGACAGGGATTAAGATGCACCTGCTAAAAGGAGAGAACTTAGGGATTTTTATTAAAACCACTGTAGTTATGAATAAACATTTGAGATTCTGCAAAAATCCTACTTTTCTATGCAGTCCCCCCCAATTTTAGTATTCATTAGTTGATCTCGCCTGCAGCAATGTATTACCCTAGTAGAGAAAAGGTGTATCTAAAGGCAAAACGAAAACAAAAATAGGAAGTAGAAAAAAAAATGGAAACAGAAGAAGAAAAATAGGCATACACTTATTAAAGCCAATCTCTTTTTTTAGTACATTTGCCTGAGTCTTGGCAGAGGTATAGGAAAAGAGGATAGTACGATGCCCACCAGTCTTGTTCCACTGTGGATATGTTCTATTTAGCAACAATTTCACAATGAGTCACATCACATCTGGATGGTAATAGTGGTCCTTTGAGCTCTTAGGAGAAAGTTAGTGTGCAGCAGTGCAATGATTCTTAACTTGCCCCCTGCCCTGATATTTTAAAACACATCTAGCCATGGAAGCTGGTAAATATATGTCTCTTAACCTGATAGGGTCTTTGCTTGTATGTAACAGCATATGTGTGTATGCTGTGTGTGTTGTGTCTCTCTTGGTGTGTATACTTATTATTGGGTCTGTGGCATTCAGAGAAGAAAGGAGTGATAGATCCTTCCCCTAGCTGTCCCCTTTCTTTATTTAGCCATTTAGAGTACCTTTAATGAGCTTTCCTAAGGTCCTGATCAAAAACCACCACTGATTTGAAGCCCATACCTGGGCAAGTTCAGACATTGTCTGACCCTGGCACAACCTTGGAATCTAAGGGTTGATCACCAGGGGTAAGAATATGTCCAAGCATTTAGTCAATGGAATAATTCCCAGGGAGGGGATGGTCCCTGAAAGATAGATATTGGCAGAAAGTACTTTAGGGAGGAGTTAGCATTTGAGAATTAATATGCAAGGTGCTAAGGATGTAGGAAATGCTTGCCTACAAAAACATGGGGAGACTTCTAGCCACCGGCTTTAGAACTGTTTCTCATCTAAGGAAACTGTTATGTAGGTATGTGGTTATTTACAATGCTAGAGCGAGCAGGCTCTTGAGTGTTTTCTCTGTATCTTTTTCTTTTTCTTTTTATTTAACATCTTAGAACACCAAAACAGGTAGTTCCAGCAATTTTTCTTTATTTGTAGGTTGGTAACTGGTAGTTTAGGACCACTTGAAGACACTGTCTCATTACTTCTTGAACTCAGCATTGTGTACTGCTAGTGTCTAGCCTGTCTTCCCTTTCCATGATGGTTGACCTGACTTCCAGTTGCCAATACATTGCCTCTTGCTTACACTCACTCTGGCAGTTAAATGTCCTTCTGCTCCTGCTTGGCTCAACCAGAGTGCCTCCTTACCTACTGATGCTGGCAGTACTTTAATACATGTTGTATCTCCCTTCTGACTTCAGCAGGCTAACTCTTAAATGTGCACGCTATTTCTCAGAATATACCAGGTAGACATATCTCCTGTTATGCACAGGATGGCTAGGGAAGCTGTCCCTAATAACTTCTTTTTCTTTTTCTTCCCCTTCTTCATTAATCCATTCCCTACTGAAATTATTTCCCAAATCAATTACACATTATACATTAAATTCCTCTACTTAAGTTATGACTTACAACTTTCTGTTTTCTACTAGTACTGAGGAGATGCTCATTCAGTGGAAACTGTACTTCCTGTTTTATATACTATAATTTCTGAAGCAAGTAGCACATAACATTCTGTAAGATTCTGGGCATCAACAGTGAACTCCAGACCTCCACTGACCACATAACCAGGGGCTGAACGACTGATATCCTCCAATAGACTGTGCTAATGAGTGATAGGTGATGTGTGGTGAATGCATTTTCAATTTATGTTTTAACTAACAATGGGTTTATTGGAATGCATATCCACCAAAAACTGAGGTGCATTCATATTGACACCCAAATTTCTGCCCTCTGAACTTCTGGGAGAAGATAAACTCAGATTATCTTCTGTGCTCTCAGACCAAGGAGTAGAATAATATAACCTTGACTACCAGTTGTGGTTCTGAGACAGATTTGTTGGGTGAAAGGAGGAAAAATTCATTTTGTAAGCCTAAGTCTTTCTCCATGAAGAGAAGATTGGCCAAAAGTTTTCTTGAAGTTATGTTTCTAAGACAGTATCTTATACCTGCTTTTTCCAGTATGTGTGCAATTTTCGGGAACTTATCCAATTTGTTTCAAGGAAATATTTATACCTTCTGTCTTGCAAGGGCCCATTTTCTTAAACTCCACACTTATTAAGAAATTACTAATATCCTGTTTTTAATTTTTTTTTTTTTTTTTTTTTTTTTTTTAGGTTTTTTGAGACAGGGTCTTGCTCTGTAGTTCAGGCTGGCCCTGAGCTCAGCCTCAAACTCACATCACCGCAATCCTCCTGCCTCTGCCTCCCGAGTGCTGGAATTACAGGCGTGAGCCACCATGCCCGGCACTGTGGTAGGTGGTACTGATTGCTGCTGGGCGTGAGTCTCCACACCCAGTATTGTATATGGTTAACTGGGGGTCAAACCCAGGTCCTTGCGCTTGCACGACAGGTGCTGGAATCTCTAAACTAAATCCTCAGCCCACTAATATCCTGTTTTTCTAGAACCTTCATTCATGACTGTGGATGTAAACATAGATTATCAGGAAACCAGGCTGTATTTTTATCTTCTTCCTCTTCTGTATTTGCCCCTCTCTCTGCTCTGACTTTTCTATTTTCATTTGCAAAAGACAACTGTTCTAGGTAGGATTCAAAGCTCTGACCAATTTTTCTTTTTTTATTAGTTATAATAATAGGTATTGTTTTGAGAGCTTGGTATATGCCAGGCTCCATGCCAAGCATTTCCTATACATCTTCTCATTTGTTTCTACCCTAGCAGCATTAGAGAGGCACCATTATTATTTTATCATGATGAATTTAAGATTTAGAGAGATAAGCAGTTGCCCAAGGTCATGAAACCATTAGAGGTAAGGCCAAGATGTGAATGCAGACTTGCCTAAATATTTTCCTCTCTACTTTTCTGCCTGATGAGATTTGGTAGGTCTACCTTACTCTAAAGGGCTGGCTGTACTTTAAGACATAATTCCCAAGAACTAGTGAGGACAGAGGTGTATAGAAATGACTGAGGAGCACAAGAATAACATGCAAACATTTATTAGAGAGTGAGCAAATGAAAGGAAGAATGTTATCTAGATACCTCCAAACATTATTTTCTCCACTTAGTTTTCCTTCGTACACCCTCACTCCTGAGACTGTTCTGATCTGGTTAGTCATTTCTTGGACTGGTGTGGTCAGTCACGGTCTTATCTTTAAGAAATGCATTATCAGAATCAGGTGCATGTAGATAAGATTAATGGCAGGTTAGTAAAAGAGTTCAGAGCTGTATCAGCAGAATTCTGAAAATATCTAAGAGGATTTAGCCTGGAGAAGAGAAGACCTGAGGATCTTGGGAGGATTACCTTTTTAAAACCTGAATCTTTTTCACAGGGAAGTGGGTGTTAAGTTTTCTCCTGTGGCCACAGGATATAGCAGTCAAGGGTAACAGCCATTGTGTCTGCTGACTCCAGCTCTATTTTAGAAAAGAACAATAAGAAAAATAACCAAAATTGGAATTGGATATTTCAAGAGGTGATATTTACTCCAGCAAGTGTGTTTTTCAGGATTATTTTTTCATTTGAAAGTGATATAAACCCAACTCTAATTGGCTTAAAGGACAAATAAGGTACCTAATTTCACAAAAAAAGGAAAGTATCTGAAGCTACTTTTGGTTTCCAGAAAAGATAATTTCTGGAAAAGTGATATTTCTTCCCCAGTTCATTCTTTAATTTTTTGAGGGCAAACTCCGACCTAATTATGATTTTTATATATATATATAATAATTTCCCCTGGGGAAAACAAAGCAGAATAGAATAGTGTATTTCTTTTTTTTTTTTTTTTTTTTTTGAGACAGGGTCTCGCTTTGTAGTTCAGGCTGGCCCTGAGCTCAGCCTCAAACTCACATCACAGCAATCCTTCTGCCTCTGCCTCCCGAGTGCTGGGGTTATAGGCATGAGCCACCACACCTGGTACTGTGGTGTGTGGTACTGGTTGCTGCTGGGCATGAATCTCCATGCCCAGTATTGTATGTGGTTACCAGGGATCGAACCCGGGTCCTTACACTTTCAAGACAGGCGCCAGAACCACTGAGCTAAATCCCGGCCCCCTGAATTTCTTATTTTTAAAGAAAGTGCCAGGGAAAGTTATTTGTCCATGTGTCATTAATTTATTTTTTATTTCTGATTCAGCAAGTTTCTACAAGCTAATACCTACTTAAAACAATACATATTTGCTATCTTACTGTTCTATTTGCTGAATACATACTTAAATCAATACATATTGCTGTCTTAATGTTCTGTAGAAATTTGAAATAGGTCTCAGTGGGTTAACATGAAGATGTTAACATGAAGATGCCAGGACTCTTTCTCCTGTGGGATATAGAAAAAAATTTATTTCTTTACCCTAACAAGGAAAAACATAATGTATTTGTTGGATGTGAGGACATTGTGAAGACCTCATTCTGCTTAATACAAATCCTAATCAAGTCACCACCCTGTGCTTGTTGACTGACCTGCGTCACGTGGACAACTCTGAAACTAGACCCAGGCCAGTTTGATTCACATAACAATCTATGGAAGGAAGTGTAACTCAGTTACTTAAGGAAACTAGGACCCTATTTCAAAAGAAGAGAAGGACTGTTAGGGAGAGAAAAATGTCTACTATACTATTGGTCAGAGATATTCAAAACTAGGTAAGAAGTAAAATTAATTACTACCTATCACTTCATATTCTGATATTTGAATGCTACATTATATGACTCTATCTAAAAACAAAGAAAGTACACTACTGATCTTTTCCAGTAATATAAATTTTGTCTTCTCTTCCTGGGTGAAACCCTGAAAGTTCCTATGCTAAAAGTTTCTGTCTTGTTCATATGATTTGCTTAGTCCTAGATGTTACAGGCCACTGCAATAATATCAATCCAAAAAAGTAGTAATATTTTTTTTAAAAAAGGATTCTATGTTCATTTTCTGGGAACTGTATTTTTAGGTCCCCACAAAAAGATTCCATAACAGTCTTTGGAAAAATAATTTGAGGGAAAAAAATTTGTAGGTAATCAACAAGAGCAAACAGCCTATTTTCTAAGCTTTGCTTTGAGAAAAGCCAAACCTCTGGGACCTTCTATAGCTGAACATTTTCCCCTCCCTGCCTGCTGCTAGCTGAAATTGGATGGTACCATGAAATCCTAACCAATTTCATTCCACCACAGGTGCCTTGAGTGATACATTTACAGTCAAATGCACAGTTTAGGGCTACAGATGGTGAAAAAGATAGAAAGCAGAGAGGTAGGAATGAAGAGAGAGTCATGGAAACGTTTTTAAAAGAAAAAAAAAGCGACGTGGCACTAATTTCGTTGTAGACTTTGGAATCCACAGTGTTCAAGGAGGAGATAGGGCTGGATAGATTTGGGGAACAACTTTGTTGACAATATGCATCCCCCGATAGAGGGGGATAGAGGCAGAGCTGTAAAAGCTGAATCAGGTCCTACTCACACACTCCAAGCACTCCAGAATCCCTAGTATTTGTTCAGCTCAGAGTGTATAAATAGATCAGCTCGCTGCCCAGGCAATGCCTCAAGCAGCCACTGAATGTGGCGCTGTCCGCGGTGCTGAGTCGGCGCGCTGTCAGCCTCTTGCATGGTTGGTTTGTGCTGAGCAACAATTTCAACCTGTGTTGTGTCTATCTGTGGCCCAAGGCCTACCTCTCATTATGTCTTCAGAGCTAAGTGAAGAAACCCAGGGCTTCTTTTTGTTCTCTCAGATGTGATTTCCTTAATCACCACCATGTAGGCTTCACAAGAGCGGGAATTAGTTACGCTCGTTCCTCTCCCTGCGTTGCCTGGAATAACTTCTCATTTATGCCAGACTTGTAGCTCACTCTTGTGTCCGAAGTATTTGGCAATCACATTCTCCTCCCTTTCCCCTCTACTCACTAGGATAATACCTAGTTGCCGATTTGTGTGTGTGCAAACGTACACACATGACCAGAAGATCTACACAAGGTTTCTTTTGCACATTGCAATGTATAAAATGCTTGCTTTCAAATATAAACTTCCCAGTCAATTTAACCTGTTTATTGTTTTTCTCTGTGTCTGTGTCTAGCACCACGCCTGGAAAGGAAGGTAGGGATGCCCTGTATTTTAAAGTAATAATTAAAGTAGACTAATTACACAGCAAAATTCAGAGAGAAATGGGTGCCCTGATACAATATAGTTCCTTAATGGTGGAGAACTTTGATGCTTCACCTACCTATCACCATACAATAGTACTATCTGGCCCTTTCTTCAAAGATGACTTGAAGAAATCACCATTTCTGACCTTTTCATTCTTTGCAATGACAATCTTGTTTCTCTGACACCTGACAACTTGTGAATCCTTGTTAGATATGACTCCTGACAGTTTCTGAAGCGGGGCTTTATGTGTATGGTAAAGGATATGAAGTGTATTGCTTAGAGGTGATGCTTGGACTGGAAATCACACTGCATCAGCCCTTCCTTCAATCTTGGCACATGTTTACTAGGAGATAAAATGGAAAGAGGAGACATGTTCTTTATGATATTTTTAGAAGAATGGCAAGTATTCCCAATTCCCTTAATTAACAATAACCTTCTTACACTCTGTTTGCATGGTAGATTGCTCAAAGGATCTCAAAGCCCAGCACATAAAATAGTTGGCAGGAGTATAATCACTGCTCAGTTTTGCTGCTCTGCCTTCATGGGGGGAGGGGAAGAAGGCTTCAAAGGTGAGTCTGGGTCCTCAAGGTAAAGGTTAGAATGTGTCAGATTCCCTTCTTCAAAGGCTGGAAGAATTCCAGAATCATACCTCAGTGTAAAGAGAGATGAGAAGGGGCAGTAGAAAAATAAAAGAAGGCAAGAAGAAAGGGAAGTGGAGAAAGTACAAGGGAATACAAGATAAGGAGCAGCTACGCTATACCTCGTCCTGTGCAAAATCATTTCCATATTCACCATTTTCACATTCATGACTTCAGTAATTAGCATTTGATGTACATATGGACTGCTGGGATGAATGGATTCAGCCTTCCCGCTTTCCAACCCTCTGTCATTCAATATGCATCTCTTATAGATGAAGGAAACTGAGACAAAGAGCAGCTGAGTGGGGATTGGGGGCAATGTTGACAGGAGCAGAGCTTACATGGCTCAGATAGGCACCAGGGAGGGTGCAGATCTTAAAAGGAAGGTGTCTCTCATGGCCTTTCTGAGTAGCTACAATATCATCTGTGAATGACCGAGTTTCATTTTTATTTCTCTTTTTATAACTAAGAAAACAGAGGATCTAAAGCTTGAAATGATTTGTCCAACATCACACATTCATTCCTTCATTCAACTCTTATTTCTATTCCATGAAAAAAATAGAATAAATCATCCAAGCTTTTCCAGGATCTACTTAGTTTGCCTTATGCTTCTTTATTTTTCTAGGAGATATGGAATCTTTTTAGAAGTGGAAGAGGTCTGCTGAGACATAGGGTGAGAGGTAGTAACAAGTTTGATAATAAAGCTTCATTCTTATCCTGCCAGCTACTGAGAAACAATGAGCTTTTGTGATCAGCCAAGTGTGGCTTTAGCGACGGAAGCACACCCTCCCTCAGCATAACCTGTGTGGATTCTCACTGCCCCTGTCTACCTCCCTTACCAGAGACAGTCACACAGACAGTGACCAGGCAGATTTTTCCCAATGAGCAGAGAAAGGAAACACATGAGTAACCCAGTTGGAGTCCGAGTTGTGCGTTGAGAGGCTAAGCTGCGTGGTAACAATTTGCAACATTAAATTGAAATGGGGTCTGATTGGCTAGAAAGCACTTGGCCTACATTAATGCCCGCAGAGACTCTCTAGGTCTGATTAAGCTGCAGATTTTTCTGGGCCCTCTCCTGGTGATCTATCATTATTCATGTCAGCATCAGGCTTGTCAGCCTCCCTCCTCCACCAAAATTAATGAATTGAACTCGGCGACCCAGGCATTTAATGGGATGAGACTCTACTCAGCACATGACTGTGAAGATGGGCCATGATTGCCCCTTTCTTCTTCACTCTGAAGGAGAGGCTGAGCCACTCCCCATCCTCCCTTTTCCCCTCAGCAGCTGAGTTAGCATCCTGAGTGGTGGCAAGGGGACCTAGAGTAAGACAACAAGGTAACCCTAGGCCATGAGAACTGAAGTAGGCCTTGGATGCTGTAGCCCCACTGAACCCCTAGTGTGTGTCTGCGGGGCAGGCTGGCACTGTGTCCAGCAAAGAAAATCAAACACAGATTGACTAAAACAAATCTTTCCTTCTTTCTAATATATCTCTCTCTCACCTTGATCTCTGCTATTCTGCTCATTTCTCCAGTTTTCTGAGAAGAGAGACATGCCTTAATGTTTCCTCACTTTCTGAGTGTCACCAGAATTCAGCATCCCTATTTTGTGTTCCGTGTCCCCTGTCTCTGCCATCAAAGCCAAAATTTCCTGTGGTGGCTGCTGTCATGGGAAGAAAAATGAGAAAATGAAATTATTGTATTTCTGGCTTGGAAGGAAACTTAGAGGTCACCTTCAATTCCATCTATAGCTTTGTTATCAAGAAATCTTCCAGATTAAGCTTGTATGTTTCTAGTGCCAGAAAATGCACTATTTACCAAGGCAGTTATTCTATTTTTGGATTGTTTTGCCTATTGAGAAAGACTTCTTCATATTGATCTAGACTTTGTGTTCGTACATTTTCCACCCTTTGTTCATAGTTTTTCCTTCTCTAGTATGAAAATGGATATATTCTTTCCTGCACGTCAGAATCCTTTGGAGCCTTTTAGGTACAGCTTTTGTGCTGTCCCGAGGACAATATCTCCCCTCCTTAAAAATCCTGTCTTTGACCCTTGTAGATATATACTAATGAATCAGGACCAACAATTTTGGCATTAAAATAAAATGCAATGGAATAAAGCAAAGAATGACAGAATAGATTACAGACAGTAAAGGCATAGTTTGTTTCAGATGCTTTTGATATGTTGTGTGTGTATGTGTGTGTGTGCACATGTGGGTACGTGTGTGTGTGTGTGTGTGTGTGTTGTGTGCGTGTGGGTGCAGGCTTGCACACTGGATCCTATTAACTGTTTATCATTAGTGGTATTACAAAACCATCTCAAGGAACAGTATGCACAGTCTTCTCTCTTTTTAGGCTAAATATCTTTCAGACTGAATTCCATTCCCAAGTCTCTTAAAAGCATACAAAGTTATGTGTCCTTTGTCCTTCACGGGAGACTTGTGAGCAGCAAATCCACCACTGAATGTGAAGCTTATTTAAAAAGTGAGAGTATGAGTTAATAATAGTCATGGTGGAATGGCTGTCACCAGAGAAAGAGTAGTCATTGTTTCTCTTCTTCCTTCTTTTTTTTTCTCTTCCTTTTCTCTTCCCCCTATTCCATAATGCTGCAGTACAGTCTAGATTGTCTATTATTAGCTAAATCAAAGGACCCACTGGTGGGATGACTTCGAGCTTGTGAACCTAAATTTAAGTCTAACCTCTTTTACTCATTGATCCTGGTGACTTTTTTTAAACCTCTATAAGCCTCAGCTGCTTTATTTTTAGGATGGGACTTTTAGTGCCTAACCAGTTGCACAGTTTCATGATTGAATGAGTTATCCAACATCAGGGCATATGAGACACTTAACAAATACTAGATTACTTCATCCTGTCCCCACCCATAGTGGCATTTCTGAGGACTGTGGTGGCTGCTGAGGCCTGGGATTCTAGGAATCAGCACATATGCTGGCCATTCACAGGGGCTCTGCATGTGGATAGCGGAGTCAGCCTGGGGCTGCTGGGTGAGTCCAAGGGAAAGCTTCACCATAGCCAGTGCCCCACTGCTCCCTGGTACCCCAGGCCCCATCTCCTCATTATGTCTGTTTCACCTGCCTTACAGGCCTTGTCTGAATATTAAAATGAAATTACAAACAAGGCAATTTTTTGTTACGGATCCAAATGGGAGGCTTTTGTTTTCTGTGGATATCACTTTAATTGAGACTAAATATGTTCTCCCTTAGATAGATGGTTATCTCCAGATGTGTGTTTTCACAACTGTTTTTTGTTGTTGTTGTTGTTCTTGTTTTTGTTTTTTGTTTTTCTTTCTTTTTTTTTTTTTTCCTGCCACAAGCTGTGGACTTTCCACACGGAGACAGAACCTCATCCCTTCCTGGGGCCTGCTCAGCCAGCCCTTCATTGAGCCACAGACCAAGAGGGCTCAGAGGCTCTTCCCATCCCCTGCCCTCCCTGTGGCCTGCATTGCCTCCAAGGCCTTTGCAGACCTGTTTTCCTAAATGCTATGTTCCAGACCAATGAGGCTCCTCTGTGTTCTCTCTCCATGCCCTGTGGCTCCAGCTCCTGGCTCCAGCTCCTTCCTGCTCTTCAGTTGTACCATTGTATTGGGAAGGGTATGAGTGGGACTTTGCTTCACCCCTACAGCATGGAGATTCATCTTCTCTCTGTGCTGTTCTCAGATGTTCCACCTAGAAGTAAACAACCCCAGGCTTAAACAACCTGGGTTTAAAGTCAAGCTGTAATGTTTATCAATGTTTAAACTTAGGCTATTTCTGTACTTTTTTTTTTTTTTTTGTAACGCATAAAAAGGCTATAAAAGGACTCTCCAGGAGCTGAGTGGGTTAATATGTGATATATGTAAAGAACTTTGGTAGATATAGACATTCAATGTAACCCCAGCAAAAGTAAGAATCCTTGTTCCTTGCTGAATCCCACCTCTATAACTTAGCTCGACTCTGCTGTGCCTCTGAGAGATGCACAAATAAACTGGATGAGTTAACAATTTAAATAAGCCCCTGTCCTCTCTCTGAAGCAACTTAGCTTTTTATAATTAATAGTTACCCTATTGAGTTCTCACTGATCTCTAGACATCTAGAATGGAGAGGCACTCCTCAGTCCCCAGCCCTCTTTAGCCAGACAGACTCCCATTACTTGTGTTTAAGATACTAGTAGTAGCTGAGATGTAACTTTTCAGCTGTAAGTAACAGGAAACAGATTTTTTATATTAGTAATTTGGGGAAGGTGGGTTGAACCTATTGAATCAGTACTGAAATATTTAGTGACTCACAGCAGGCATTTTTAAAACAAAAGCATTAGAAGAGTAAGGTGGGGTTGAATGTAGCATGGTAGAACAGAAAGGGATGTAAAGGAACAGAATGGGCCAGAAAAGAAGGAAATATAATAGAAAAAAAGAAAAGAAAGTGATACAGAATGAAAGAGAATGAAACAGAATATACCAGAAGGGAATGGAATATCCCAGAACAGAACACAACATGTTGGCATAAAACTTTGGTGGTAACCATAGTAGTTTCATATATTGATAAGAATGTTATGTCATCTGTGTACCACTGTATGTATTTATTATTGTGAACTATAAGGATATGTAAATTAAGTGCCCCAATTCATGTCACAAGAGTTGGTAATGACCTTGGGTTGACATTGTACTTCCTGACCAAGGAAAGTATCATAACTGATGCCCACTGCGATCCTCCTATGTTTGCCCAGGATTTTCCCTTCATGGATACTTGGAATATATTGCTCCAATCAGATGGCTGGGTTTGGTTGCAGCACTCAGTAAATATTTGGTAGCTGACACATATAATGAATTGTTAAAGATAATTCCATTAGCGTTTTTGTCACTAGAGAGATGCACAATGACCAAATGCATTGTGACCAAATGCATGAGAAAATCTGTCTGGATGAGGCCTGTAGTTTCAGAGGTTTCAGTCTGTGGGTCACTGATTTCATTATGTTAGGCCTGGGATGGGCCAGATGCATCAGAATAGAAATCAGGCAGAAAACTTCTAAGCTCACAACAAATAAGAAGGAGAAAGAGAGAGAGAGAGAGAGAGAGAGAGAGAGAGAGAGAGAGAGAGAGGGAGAGAGAGAGAAAAGAAGAAGAAAGCAGAGACAAAAGACATGGGGACAAGGTCATAACTCTGCAACCCAGTTTTGTCAAGTGCACATCCATTTCAGAACAGCCTAGTTAAGTGAGAACACACCAGAAGATTAATCCATTGCTAAAGTAAACATTCTCATCACCCTCACCCTCCCTCAAATGTCACCTGCCAACAACACCTTTAGCATGAGGTTAGGGGGACATTTTAAATTTCAACTATTACGTAAAGTGCTGCTTAAGACTATTGATTCCTCCTTGAGTGTTTAGAGTAGGCTCAGAACACAGTGAATGCTCAGTCAATGACAGCCTTTAGCATCATCACCCACTTCCTCAATGATTACCACCCATTTGGTGCCCAAATGGGCTTCAGTGCATCTGGTCATTTATTCCTCATTCCACACTTCTCTGGCTGCTCTGTACAATACAAGTTGACAGACAAGAACATCTGGTACTCTATGAGGTGGCGTCATTTACTCTAGGAAGCCCAGTAGAAGCAGAGCTGGCATTGCAACCCTCACCGGTCTCCTCTTGATTAGACTCCACTGTGCCATGCTTCCATAAGCGTTATCAGGAAGCTGCAGCAGGTAGGGATGAGTGTTCAGACTCGAGAAGGCTTCTGAAGCTGGCCTGGAAGGCGGGAAAGTACCTTCCAGTGGACAGCTGGCTGTGGTGGGAACAGAAGGCACTTTGACTGCTCAGGAGCCTGTATTCCCAATGCCAGCTGTCCCAAAACCGACCTCAGCTTCATCCAAGGACTAGAGGCCATCAGAGTCAACAACTGCCTCACCATTGTATACCACGTTATGACTGTTTTGACACAAGCACCAGCAATTGCCTTTCAGATGGTTGGAGACAGCTGGTAACTGTGGTTGGAAATCTCTACCTCTGTGTCTTGTCCTAAAATGTAGCTTGTTTTAGAGCTGGAATGAGAATGAAAATGAAGAAGCGAAAGGAGGAGGGAGAAGCCTGGCACACTAGGACCTCACTAGATGGAGATAACTCTCTCCTGTTGGTGAGAGCACCAAGCTGTCCTGGAGTTGCTTGCTTCTTTCTCTAGCCCTGAGGTTCCTTTCAGCAGGAGGGAGACAACCTTGAAGTGGCCAAGGAACAGCTTCTGGGAATGGTCCTTAGCTCCAGGGCCTCCCAAAAGCATTGCTATTCTTAGTCTCATGATGAAGGACTTCTTCTCCCCCTCTCTCTCCCCTTTTTAGGAAGAAACCAAAAGAGATTTGGGAGACTGCAGTGGTCTGTTCAAACTTGAAATCCAGATCAGTAGAGGGGGAAAATCACTAAAGAAATCTGTAACAAGCCTGGGTTAACCCTACAGCGGTGTAGAAATGGCCCTCTGTCATGGAACAGTAAAAGCTCTGCTCCCACTGCCAGTAGCCACTCACTGTACCAGGCAGCAAGCTGGACACGATCTTTGTGATTCTCATCCAAACTCCCTGGCACATTTTGTTTCCACTTCTTAAAGGAGGATGCTAACTCAGGGGTGAAGTCACCTGTGTAGTTAATCATAGCAACAGCACCAACAAGAGATCACATCCTTCCCCGCTTGCTAAGAACCAGACACTGTTCTACATGCTCCATGACACATTGTTCATGCCAAGATTCACTCCGGAGCTGTCTGACTTCAGACCCCAATTTCTGCAAAGCTAAGAGGCTGCAGAGGAGTAGGAAAAAGCTTTGGCAAAATTCTGATAGATTTAATCCATACTCCCAACTCACAGACTACATCATCTGAAAATTCTTAAACCTTGCTGGCTTCAGCTTGCTTACTTGATAAATGAGGGTGATGATAACAGCCTCACAAAGTTGCTGATTAAATGGCACAAGACCCATCTAGTCACTGGCAAATAGCAAACATTCTAACAATGATTTAATTTTTTAAAATGGCCTCCTACAAAGAGCATAGTTAAGAAACACTGTGCCATCTATCCTATGTGTAAGAATGTGTTTGGTTTCTTGTCCTGTGTTCTTGATCATGGTGCTGAGTTTGTTTGGAATTTTCAGGATATTTGAAAGTACGAGTTGAATTTCTTTCTGGTTAATTGAATATATGAACAAATGATCAACTGAATGAATGTAATCAAATTAAGTATTTGCAGAATTTTAATTTTTGTCCCAGCAGTGTTGGAATGAAAAGGAGCAGATGTGAATTCTGCCTGTGCAGATGTGGATGGAAGTACACAGAGGAGAAAGGTAGAAGCACTGTCCTCATCTCATCACTGGGGTATCAAACCCCATTCTCTTGGATAAAAATAGCTCTGACTATCATGTACAGCCAGCTTCCCCTTCCCAGTGATTTTGACATTCATCTTCATGATTATTAGACATTACAAAAATCTTATTTTCCCTTTTCTAAAGACATCTCACCACCAACCCCTTGAGAAGATAATTTTATCAAAGGCTCTCCTGAAGAAATTTAATTTGAGAGCCTATTCAAGCCATTTTCATGGATAATTGTAAAAAATGAGAACAGTTCTTCCTCCCTGGAAATGATCTCTTCTGTTACCCAGAAGCCCCTGAATCACAGAGTGCTGGACTGCTGGAGAGCCAGGTCCCTTAGAGGTTTCCCACCTCTGTTTTTGTACCACTACCTTGTCTACACCATCGTCTTCTGAAAGTTATTGCCATGTTTCTTCATTGTTTTCTCGGACTCAGATTTGTGTTTCAGTGATGATACTCCATATTGCTAGCAGCCCAGCCTTTGTGAAACTAAATCTTATCAAGTTGATCTCTTCATAATAGAACTGTGAAGCCAGAAGCTCTCTGTAATAGTCACATAATGCAGCTTCATTGGAGGATGGGCTTTTAGATAAGTTGAATTCGTTCATTCATCCAGGCACTCATTTCACGTTTATTGAGTTCCTTTCAGGTGGCAGGTATGGTAATAATTGCCAAATACCAGGTATACAGCATGAAGACAACTACATGCTTATCCTTAGAGTTTATGTCTTTGTCAGAGCAGAAACTGGTGCCTCAAAGAATAAATTTACAAAACATATTATCGTATCAGACTTGTAATAAATAACAAGGGGAAATTGAAGTATGGCAACGGGATGCAGACTGACAAATTGGTGGTTCTATTTTATAAAAAATGACAATGCAGACCTCTCTGAGAAGTGACCTTTTCTGGACACTGAGTGGACAAGGGAGTGAGCAAGTCATGCAAATTCCTGGAGAAGCCGAACCGCAGAGCTCACTGGGTTGACACTGCTCTGTGCATGGCCATGGGCAAGTCACTTTATCAGTGCTTTATTATCATTGTCAGTTTGTCCACTGTGAACTTAGGGTGCTCTGATTGCACTGACTTCATCAGTTTCCCTCCAGAATGATGCATGCTCCAACCCTTGCTTATGCTTGACTCAGCCTCATCTCTGATCTCTCCTTACTTGTCCTGGCCCTACTGAGCCACTGATGGCCTCTTTCAGCTTGTTCTGTCTTCTATGTCAATGACTTCTTGCTTTCCTGCCTTATCCACACCTGTGCTCTTTGACTGGATCACTCCAAATCAACTTGTGGCTATTCTTTGAGACCTTACTTCCTCCTCGGAGCCTTCAGTGGCTCTCGCAAACATGGCTGTGGCCCATCTTTTCTATCTCTGTGTGGGCTCCATTTGCTGCTATTCACAGGACTGATAGTGTCTGTGTTTCCCATGAGAGTTGAAGCTTTGTGAGGTTGTGTGACCTAGTGTCTGGAAAATAGCTGGTGTTCCATGAGTGTTTATTGAGTGATTAAATTAATAAATACATAGGTTTTAGAAGGCAGGACCAAGTGATGATTAGAAACACCTTTTTCAAAATCAATTCATTAATAAGTTAATTGACTCATTGAAATGCTTCAGTGTTAACTCATAACAAAGGCTTTTTTATCTCCACTGTCTTCCTTGCTCCTCCTAGCAAATTTGAGTGACCTCAAAGGGCAAAACACACAATGTGCACACACACACACACACACACACACACACACCCTGTGTCAAACAGGATCATCTGGGTTGATAAGAGTGAGATCAGCACTCCTTGCCTAGTACCAACTCTGCCAGTTGCCACATGACTAAATGTTAGGGTGTGTGTGTGTGTGTGTGTGTGTGTGTGTGTGTGTGTGTGTGTTGTGTGTAGAACCAGTAGTCCATAAAAAAGCTTTCCAGTCCCACCTGGATGCAGAGGTCTCTGCATAGGTAGCAAGCAATATGCCTGGTGTATCTGTTTCCAAAGAGCAGGGCTGACATTACATGTGGGTGGCTAGTGATTTGATTTCTAAAGGGGAGGAAGCAGTGAAGAGGCAGTGATATTCCCTGGGGAGAGTCACCTTGAAAGCCCTTGAGGATGAGATCTTAACAGGCTGGACAAAGCAGGCCACAGGTTAGAGAAGAGTGTGTTGGTAGCTTGGGAGCCCAGGAACCTGGATACAGGCTGCACCCCTGCTATCTTCTGGCAGCCTGAGCAGGTGCTTTCATCTATCTGGGTTTCCATCTCTTTATCTTTAAAATGGGAACAAAAAAGAGAGACTGTGTGTTCTTAGTCACACTCCTTGGGACCTTAGGGATTTGTGGCTGTGCTTCAGGGTCAAGTGGATGGTGGTGGAGGGTGAAAAGAGGAACAGCATGCCACCTGTTGTGCCCTCACTCATACAGAAACTATCCCTTTGCACATTTTGTGTATTGGCCTTTGAGTGTAAAATTTCATTTGGACAATGGGCTCTGCTACAAAATAAAGTTTGAAAACCTCTGGGCAAAATGATCTTAATAGCTTTCCAGTTTGAACAGTATGTGAAAGGAGAAGCAGAGTGAAAATAAAGCCTTCAATTTCAAGCAGTCAATCGAAGAAAGAAGGAGGACAGGTTGCAAGGAGACAGAAGTGAGATTAAATGGAAGGGACAAAAAGAAGTCGCTAACATGCTCTGGAGTTGAGACTAGGGTGAGAAAGCTTCCCACAGATGGCATACATCCCTTTTTTCCTCTAAAATTTTATTCTTTACCATTCTCTTTTTCTTTTTCTCCAAGCAGCTCTTAAAGAACCTGATAGGATTTCAACAGTTATGGGCTATCAAGTCACAGCTATGTTCTTCCTTTCACTTAAAAGTATGACTTGCAGCATTTTTGTGATGAGAGCTGAATCAAATAAGAGTTCTAAATAATTGCTGAAAAGCTCATTGGGAAAGAAACCTCATCACTAGAGATGGATGCAGGAAGGGGACTCTGGCTGGCTCACCCCATTGGATAGGTAGATAATCCAGGAGAGTTGACTATCAACAGAGAGACTAGGAGACCATTTTGTCTGGTTCAAGTCTGGGGTACTCAACAGAGAATAGTTCAGAGAGGACTTGGAATTTGCTGAACTTGAACTTACTTGAAGATCAGGAGTATTACCTCTTGCAGGCCTTCTGATGCTCTGTCCACAATGGGCTGCATGCAGCACTGATGTGCTTTGATCCAGTATGGGTTTGTGTGAGCTATATAGAAGCTTCATAGAGGCTTCCCTGTCTCTAGAAAGGTACGATCACTGTGAACATCTTTTTTTATGAGAAAGCATCTTGCTTTTTTTAGTTCTGGCTGGCTCTGAGCTCAGCCTCAAACTCACAGCCATCCTCCTGCCTCTGCCTCCCAAGAGCTGGGATTACAAGCAAGAGCCACCATGCCAAGCACTGTGGTATGTGGTTCTGATTCCTGGTGGGTGTGAGTCTCCACAACCAGCATTGTTGTATGTGGTTTCCCGGGATGGAACCCAAGGTCCTTGTACTTGCAAAGCAGGTGCCAGAAACACTGAGCTAAATCCCCAGCCCTGTCCACCTCTTCTTGCAAATGGTCAACAGCACTGAGCAAGGGCTGGACAGCAGCCCTCACTGTTCCTATCATCCTCCTGTTTGAAATGCTTCTGTGCTCCTAGTCCCTTGAGGGTTAACTTAGTCCATGGCTCTGAGGCTGTCTGTGTTCCAGGGCGGGCAGCTTCCCTGTCTCCTGCGACTGCATCCTCACCTTACATGCTTATTCTTGCACTGTGTGAGAGCCTCAGTGATGCTTTTACCAAATCTAGCTCATAGACTTTCCTCTGCCCAAAGCATTAATCCCTATTTTTTTTTTTTTTTTTTTTTTTTTTTTTTTTACTCTACTGAGCCAGAGAAGCTACTGGACATTGTCTTTATACCTTTTCCAAAAATCCAATGTGGTCTTTGTCTTCTCAGTTTGAATTGCATGACCACCCTCAATGTGTATACATTTTCCACACCTCCATCTCAGGGTTTAGCTTCCTATAATTGAAGGTGGCCCCCTCCAGCCTGTTGAACTACATGACTGGATATTTTGAGGTCAGAAACTATATGTTACTCTTGTGCTGAAGCCTGGAACATTGACTGACACATAGAGTCACGAGTAAGTAGACTTTCATAGAATAGTTTTAGTGAACACTCCTGCTTGCCTCTTTGGGCTTTATTTTCTGTATCTGTTGGATACTGGGATTTAAAAGGTCAAGGATCCTTGTGAGGTACAAATGAGACATTAAGAGCCATCATGAGCCATGTTTCACATGAATACAGGGCTTGTCTCTGTTAATGGTCACACACGACTCATGTCTTACGAGTGTCTGTCTGCTCCTTAGGGCCATACTCTAGCTGCTTGTGACTCCTGGGAAAGGAGGTCATGAGCCCACTTTTCTCTTCTTATTAATTCCCACAAAGGTAGCACACAGTTGCATCTCAGGACCAGCCTTTAGCTGCTGCCTCCTAACTGCACTGGAGCCTCAGCTTTGAGGAGACTTTGCTGGCTCAAGTGAGAGGTCTTGTTTTCTATTCCAAATCCATCAGAAGTCTAGGGCTCAATCTGGGGCAAGGTATCTTTCCCTGAGATGCTTGAACCTGTGAGGCAGGTGTTGCTGCCCCCTTGTTAGTAAGGAAGGAACTGCAAATGAGAAAGGCTACTCTTCCCCTCTCTGGGATGTATCGGAGCTCTCAGGTAGAATCCCTTTGGAGGGAGGAAGAGATGATAAGCAAAGGGTGATTGACAGGAACCACATTACTGAGAGATACATCTGGAGTCCTGTAGCACGGTAGGGTGACTGCAGGTCATGATAACATAGTGAATATTTCAAAAAAGCTAGAAGAAAGAATTTTGAATGTTTCCATCTCAAAGAAATGATAAACATTTGAGGGGATAGGTACGTTTATCCTGATTTGAACATTACACAGGGTGCAAAACATCACATGATGCCTCACAAATATGTACACTTTGATGTCACTTTTAAAAGTAGTTTCTAAAAATGTTCCAGAAGAGAATCCCCATCTGTGCCTTGTCACAGCTATTCAGTCTTCATCATTGACAGGTGGCCACTCTGTGCAAATCTCTGTCCCACAGCCTGGAGGGCAGCCTGAGCAATGGAGGAGCGAGAGTGATGGCCCCCAAGGACTCAAGATACAGAGCAAGCCCTCCATCCTTGTCTTTCCTGCCTTCTCTTCGCAAGCTTCTTATTAGATGTTCGCTCTTCACATTTTCCATTAATGTTCTTACCTCTTTCCTTTTTACATTTCTCTCATTTTATTGCAGTTTTTCTTTTTCTGCTTTTCTCTCCAGATTGCTAAGTAGACTCCACTGACCTTTAGCCATGACCTCCCTTATCAGAGTCTCTGCTTTTTTGAGGAGCGTGTTTTACACTGGTTGTCTCCCTGCTCAGAATTCTTCCTGAGTAGAATCCACACACCATTGCCTTTCCGGATGTTACTTCAGGAGCCCACTAGAAAAATTATGCCATGCTCAGTTTCACTATCCTCCACATGAGCAGCTCACAACTCCATAAGATACCACAGTGTACAGTGATTGCTCACCTGCCACTCCATCTCATCCTCTAACCTGGACAGATGTCATGGGCAGGGCATGCTTTATTTGTGTCTTGTTTAATATTTCTAGTGCATAACAGGAGTTCAGTAAATACTTAGGCAATGAGGAGTAGTAATGCATCACATATCTTCCATTCTCCTTTTCCTTTCTCCTCTTCCTTAGAACTGAGGAATCTGAAAACTGAGTTCTAGCATCTACTGTCTAGGAAGAGATGCCAGCAGGAAGCTGTTGAGCTGAAACTTCCATAGTCTGTTACAGATTACAGTCCACTTTATGCACATGAGCCCTTGTTGAATCTCACTTGTGAACTGCGTG
>PVIR01003845.1:21620-84685 GCA_004026965.1 Petromus typicus | reverse complement strand
GATTCCCCCGCCCAAGTTTCCTTTTTGAAAATTTCATTATGTCTTTCAGTTGATGTTCTTCTAAAAGTTCTCAACCTGTGGAGAAATTTTTGTTTTGTGTCATATTTAGACAGGGTCTCTGTGTGGTTCATGCTGGCCTTGAACTCACGGCAGTCCTCCTCCTCAGGCGTGAGCCACCACATTCAACAAGGTCTGAGTTCTGTTGTTTCTTACTTTGTGAAAACACTAAAGTGAGATTTAACTTTTTTGTTCGTTTGTGTTTTGAAAGGATCTTGCTATAAAGCCCAGCCTGGCCTCAAACTCACTATCCCTGGCTGGTCTTGAACTCACAAGGATCTTCTTGTCTCAGCCTCCTGAATGCTGAGATTACAGGCCTGTGCCCAGCTTCAAACGTGACACCCATGTTGGGGATTTACCTCAGCAACACAGCGCTCACCTGGCAAAAGTGATACTCATTCAGTAGAAACCATATTTCCAATGGTGTGATACAGGCCAGTGATCACAATATTCTCTCAAGAGGCTCGGCAAGGGCAGGAAATAATATTCTACAGTGGTTTAAATAAAAAATTTTTAAAAAGCATATTTAAATCACACACACACACCCATGTATGGCTAGGAAGTCCAAACTCTTAGACAAAATACTCTACTGATGTCGGGCGGATGCTGGTCCCTCCTGAGTCTCAGACTGGCAGGACTCCTTGGACTATCTCCAGTTTGAACCGGTTACTCTGCTCTAGGAATGAACTCTGGCCTGTGAATGTAGCTCAGCAGTACAGTCCGGCCTAGCAAGGGTGAGGCCCTGGGTTTGATCCCAGGTACCAAAAAGGAAAAAAAGAAGAAAGAAACAAAAATAAATAAAAGAGAATGGATTCTAAGAAATAAACACAGATTGATAAATATATCTCCTACATTTATGAAGATATCTGTTGCAGTATTATTTGCAAGCACAAAAACTACAAATACTCTAAACATTTCACAATAAAGTAATGGTTAGATAAATTAGACATTATGGAATCAATGAAAACAGCTAAGTTTGTCTGCATTGCATCATACGTTAAAATCAAGTTGCAGACACATCATATTAATAACAGCTACATTCCAGGTGTTCTAAGAGCTTTCCACATATCACCTCATTTAATTCTCACAACAACCTTATGCGCTAAGTACAATTACTACTCCACTTCCAAGATGAAGTAGTTCAGTCATCGAGAGATTTGCCAACTAGGAAATTACTAGGCCCGGAGTAGAATCAGGTAGTCAGGCTTGGAGAACCAGTATGTACTCACAGGCTGCACTGTCTCAAACATAATTCTAAGTTTGAACCTGTGTGAGCATATGAATATGTACATGTGGCTATGTACTTTGAGATCCAGATAAATAAGAGTCGCAGTCATTTACCATCATGACCTAGGGGTTGGCCGAGGGAGGTGCTGTTAGAGTCCAGCACCACATCTGGGAAAAGATCAAAATTCAAACTGCAGTCTCTACTGAATGCACATAGCTTTTATACTATTGTAGAGTCAAAATGGTTAAGTCTAGCTGGGCATGGTGGTACACGATTGTAATCCCAGCACTTGGGAGGCTGAAGCAGAAGGATCATTGTAAGTTGGAGGCCAGCCTGAGCTACACAGTGAGTTCAAGGTCAGTCTGAACTACAAAGTCAGACCCTGTATCAAAAAAAGACCAAAGAAAGGTAAGTCAGATCTTTTTGTTTTCAATTTGGTTTTTTTGAGACAGGCTCTTGCTCTGTAGTTCAATCTGGCTCAAACTTCAAACTTCTGAAGATGCTCCTGCCTCAGCCTCCTAAAAGTTGTGATTACAAGCATGAGGCACAAGGCCCAACCCTAAGTCAAATCTTTGTAAGTAGGAGCCCTCTGTTATGGCTGTAACTACTAAGGATGGTAGGATGAGCGAAGCCAGGGAAAGGAGTCTTTAATATATGGGGCAGGGTTATGTATGTGTGGCTTCCCGCCCTCCAAGTGCTGAAACAAAGACCTTAATTAACCATAGGTCAATCTCTCTCTTCTCTCTCTCTCTCTCTCTTCTCTCTTCTCTCTTCTCTTCTCTCTTCTCTCTTCTCTCTCTCTCTCTCTCCCCCTCTCTCTCTCTCTCGGCAAGCACAAGTCCCATCACGCCGCAGGACTCTCCACCTCCTCTCGTACAAACGAAGGCCTACAATCCTGCTGACCGAGCTGGCGTCCAAGGCGTCCCGCCGCAACCTGCTCTCCCACCGCTGGCTCCGAGGGCCCGGGGCCACGCCTCCCACGAGGCGGGGCGGGGCGGGGAGGGGCGGGGCCCGGGGCCCCCAGGAAGGACGCACGCGCACTCTTCCTCTCGCGCTCCCTCGTTCAACAGTACTTCGCGTTTCCACTGCTACGTGCTTTTTGTCCCCTACTGCGTGTGGTGTCGGCTTCCCTGCGGAAGTGGTGGTTGAAAGGGAAGAAGATGGCGACCACAGCAGTGGCGGCAGCTGGTGCGGCGGCTAGTCGGGCCAACAAGCGAGGTGGCGGGGGCCCTGGAGGCGGAGGTGGCAGCGGCGTTGGCGGAGGAGCCAGGGCGACGGAGGAGGAACCGCCGCCGCCCCTGCAAGCAGTTCTTGTGGCTGATAGCTTCAACCGTCGCTTCTTCCCAATCTCCAAGGACCATCCTCGGGTAAGCGCCGGTGCGGGAGCAGCTTGCGGGCCGAGAGGGTGGTAGTTAGTGCAGGAGCGGGTAATCCTTATGCCTGTCTAGTGAAGCACGCCGGGAAGGACTTGAGTCTTGTAATAATTCTGAAGACGGGATTATCTGACTATCTAGAAAGGAGAGGAGCTGTCGAAAGCTTGACTGCTGCTTGACTGATTGGCTTGCAGGTGTAATCCCTCAGCGTTGATCACCCCCGGTTTGGGAGGATGGAGAGAGTTAAATGTAGAAATAGTGCTGGGGGCAGGGGGGGAATGCGAGGTGAGGCTTTAGATCAAGTGGTTCCGCGCCTATTTTGCAAGCATAGGGACCTGAGTTCGATCCCCGCTACCAGGGGAAGAAAAAATGCTGAGGAAGCCTTCACAGCGGAGATTCATTGACTCCAGAAGAGGCCTCGCTGACTTTAACGCTGTAGAAGAGAGATTTTGGTTGGAAAGGAGCAGTGTCTCTCTTTGCTCTGAACGGATAACAGTGTATAAAGAGCAGGCTAGAGCTCAAGGCAGTATACTTTTTTTTTCCCTTTCTAGATTTTAATGACACTCCCCTTCTATCTAAAGGCAGAATGGGGTTAGTGCCTGATTGCTATCAGCTCTGAGTTACTAAACAGGAAATTGGACTGACCTAGTCCTGGGATCTCAGAGGGGAAAGTCATTGAACTTCAGGAAAAACTTCTCTAACAACCCCGCCCCCCCCCCAAAAAAGCTTGATGGCTGTTCATTTTTGACAAAAGATAGGAAGCAGCCAGTCCGTGATTCTTAGGAAAGGCTCAAGGAGCAGGGCCTGGTGGCACAGGCCTATAATTCCTGTGCTCTGGGAGGCTGAGGCAGGACCACCAGTTTGAGCCCAGTCTGGGCAGGTGAGCAGCTTACTGAGACCTTCTCTCAAAAAAATAGAAAATGAGTTGGGGCTCTATGTGGCTTCATTGTTAAAGGCCCCAAATTTAATCACCAGTACAAAACAAAAGAGGGATGAATGAAGAAAATTTTATAGCGAAGAAGGCCTTAACAGTGCTTAGAGTTCTGGAGATGTGATTAATGGTTAGTACTGCCCTGTGTAAAACCAGGAAACTCTATGTCTGATACTAGATGACCAGACTCTATGTTTACTGTACCCAGATGGAAACAATTTATCTTCAAGCTTAGCACATACCATGAATATCAAAAGCAGGAGCCACAGGGCACAGTGTTGGCACATGCCCCAGTGGTGCCCAATACCTGGAGGGCTGAGGCAGGAAGATCATGAGTTTGAGGCCAGCCTGAGGTGTATAGTGAGTTCAAGGCCAGGGTATAGTACAAAATGAGATCCTGTCTCAGAATGAAACAAAAAAAGCAGGAATTTATTTATTTTTGGTTTAGAAAAGTAAAGTAAAACTATAGTATTTAGAGATACCGATAGATGAGTGAAAATTGTTTTCCTGATCGGGTACCCAGAGGGCCCTCATGGATTCAAGACCTCAAAAATTCTTCCATATGTTGCCCTGCAGGTCCTCTTACCCTTGGCTAATGTGGCTTTAATTGACTACACTCTGGAATTCCTGACAGCCACAGGTGTCCAGGAAACCTTTGTCTTTTGCTGTTGGAAGGCTGCTCAAATCAAAGAACATTTACTGTAAGGCCCTGTGATTTTTCTTTCTGTGTTTTACGATCTCTGAGGTTTTTTAGGATGGATGTGACTGAGTAATGGGAAATACTAGGAGGAAAATGTGTCTGTGTAGATCCTGTGGGGAGGTCAAAGGATGTTTGCTCCACTAATGAGATGAGCAGCTGTAGCTCCATATCTGTCTATTTGGAGGTTCCGGTGACACAAATTGGACTAACACTTGTACCAGACAGTGGTGCCTGGAATACTAACTACTCAGAAAGCTGAGGCAGGAGATCCCTTAAGTGCAAGAGTTCAAAACCAGCCTGGAAAATATATTGAAGTTTTCTCTCTTTCTCTCTGTGCACCCAACCTCAAAAACCCTTGGGTTTATCTGACTCTTACTTGGGTTTCACTTTTTATTTAATGGTTCTAATATGTAACTTATTTGAATAACATCTTTGTTTTTCTACTGAGTTTCCAGATATCTGTCCTTCCCCTCAAGGGCATGAAGGAGCTCTTTTTCATGTTTGTATTCTCACTGCCTGGTGTAGTACCATGCACATAAAACCCTTCACAAATGTTTGTTAAAACTTTGAGAAAGAATACATTTCAGGATTTATAGAGGCTAAGGAAATAAAAACTTGTTATTAGTAGGGTCACCTTCAGACAGTCCCTAAATTTGATATGGACCTTAAAGGAAAGATGACATGGAAAATGTGTTCCTAATGTTCTTTTTATACCCTACATTTCAGCAAGATTTAGGGACAGAGGTCAGGACAAAGAGGAAGTAACCATATTTTTCTAACCCATAAAACAGAACTAATGACATAGAGAGCCGAAAGCATTAATTATGGTTCATAAATCCCTTTGAAGTTGAGGACGCTGGCTGAAACCAAAAAAAGCCGTAAAGAAGGAGTGTGAATGCTGAGTGGGAAGGTAGGAGAGGTCCGCGTGGTGATTATGATCGATTTACTCATGTCCTTCCTGTAGGAAATCCAAGTGGTGCCGGCCTACGTCCCTCAATGTGGTTCGAATAATCACATCAGAGCTGTATCGATCCCTGGGAGATGTCCTCCGTGATGTCGACGCCAAGTCCTTGGTGCGCTCTGACTTCCTTCTGGTGTATGGAGATGTCATCTCCAACATCAACATTACCAGAGCCCTGGAGGAGCACAGGTCAGGAAGGGGATGCGGCAGGGACCAAGGTTAGGGACCCGCTGAACCCTGAGGCGGGTTTTCTGTAGCTCTCTCCCTACTGTCCTTCATAGGTTGAGGCGAAAGCTAGAAAAAAATGTGTCTGTGATGACAATGATCTTCAAGGAGTCATCCCCCACCCACCCTACTCGCTGCCATGAAGACAACGTGGTGGTAGCTGTGGATAGTGCCACAAATCGGATTCTGCATTTCCAGAAAACCCAAGGCCTCCGGCGCTTCTCATTTCCTCTGGTGTGTGGGTGCCTGAGAAACCTGAGGTGGGAAAGTAACCAGCCTCCAGAAAGGAGAGAGGTTAAGGCCCTTGCTTTTCTCCCTGCAGAGTCTATTCCGGGGCAGTAGAGACGGAGTGGAGATTCGATATGATTTACTGGATTGTCACATCAGCATCTGCTCTCCTCAAGTGAGCTCTCAGGGCTAGGGCCACATATCCAAAGAGTAGAACTCTATTGGCTGCCAACAAGGCTGGAGTATATTCTCTCTCTTTTCTTATTTATCATAAGGCAAAAAGGTGCTATGATCTTGTCTCTGGGATACTGGAATCCTCTTTGGTATTCTGGCCTCTTTCAACTGTTGTGGGTTTGTTTTGTCTATCTTTCAATACTGGGGCTTGAACTTGAGGCTTCTTGCATGTTAGCCAAGTGCTCAGTGACCAGGTTATACCCCCAGCCCTGATTGGGGTTTACTAGGTCTCTAGGGGACTCACCTTTGCTTCTAGAGAACAGCACCTAACCTTAGCTGTGACACTTCCACCCCCAGGTTGCTCAACTCTTCACAGACAACTTTGATTACCAAACTCGAGATGATTTTGTGCGGGGCCTACTAGTGAATGAGGAGGTAAGAAAAGGCTTCAGAACCTCTTCAGAGAGTAGGCTGGAGCTGCATCTTATCTCATTCTGATAATCTTTTATCCCTTCTGGGTTTCACTGAGCCTTTGAAGGAGGAAAATAGCTCGGAGGTGGGGAACGGTCCACAAAGAAAACCTGCATGCTGTAGGCTATAAGAGTTAAAGGCAGAAAGACCTGAAGAGGCCTAGAAAAGCATTGTACCTTATGCGGGGTGTTCTTCCTATGTTGCTTGCTCGGGTGACCTCCCATCTTCCTCATTCAGATCCTGGGGAACCAGATCCACATGCACGTAACAACTAGGGAATATGGTGCCCGGGTCTCCAACCTGCACATGTATTCGGCCGTCTGTGCTGATGTCGTCCGCCGCTGGGTCTACCCCCTCACCCCAGAAGCCAACTTCCCCGACAGCGCCACCCACAGCTGCACTCATTCCCGACACAACATCTACCGCGGGCCTGAGGTCAGCCTGGGCCACGGCAGCGTCCTGGAGGAAAATGTGCTCCTGGGCCCTGGCACTGTCATCGGCAGCAATTGCTCCATCACCAACAGTGTCATTGGCCCTGGCTGCCACATTGGTGAGCACAGGGCAGCAGTTAAGCCAGCCATCCTAGGAGCAGGAACCTGGGGCCTGGATGATTTCTGGCACTGAGAGGATGGGCACATGAGCATAGTCCATGGTGATGTAAAACTACCTTGAAAAAGGAAGGAACAAGGGTTAGCTGAGCCCTTCGTTTGTGTTCTGATTCTCTTACTAAATGAGTCTCCTCTTCTGAGACTCACTCTTTCGTGAGCCTAACCACATTCAGGACCAAGTAGGTAGTTGGCATGCAGTAATAACCGCTCTTTAGTGCATCACTGTTTACAGAGGGCATTTATATACCTTAGTTGTTTAATCCTCACAAAACCTTAGAGGTGGGTATTATTTATCTATAATTTACAAATTGACTCTGAGGGGTTGTCTCACCTAAGGTCATACCTGATAAAGAGGCAGGACCACTAGGTGTGGTGGCACATGCCTGTAATCCCAGTACTCAGGAGGCTGAGGCAGGAGGATTGCCACAAGTTTGAGCCCAGGCTGGGTTACCTCGTAAGCAAGGCAAGATTCTGTCTCCAGAAAACAAAAAGCGGGTCCAGGGATGTAGCTCAGTGACACAGTGACTGCCCGGCAAGCATGAGGTCTTGAGTTCAGTCCTCAGTACCCACAAACAAACAAAACCAACAATAAATAAAAGAACATTTCTTTAAAAGAGGGGGTGGGGATTTAGCTCAGTGGTTCCAGCTTTTACCTGGCAAGCACAAGGTCCCAAGTTCGATCCCTCGTACCACATACCACAATGCCAGGTGTGATGGCTCACAAGAACTTGGGAGGCAGAGGCAGAAAGATTGCTAAGAGTTTGAGGCTAGCCTGGGCTACACAATGAGTGCAGGGCCAGCCTGAACTACAAAGCAAGACCTCGTCTCAAAAAACAAAATAGGAGTTGGGTTTGGGAGAGATAGACAGTGCTAGGATTTGAATTCTAGGTGTTCTGGTTGTAAAGATAGGGTTCTTTTTATTCTCCCATACCTACCTAGTTAGCCTCTTGGAAACTGACTTTGGCTGATGGTTCTAATACTGTCTCTTTAAAAGAATAATTCAAAATTCAGATTCTGAAATGTTCAAGGAGAGATGGAATTGATTCTGCTATTAAGGTTATAGCTCTCCTAATAGGTTATAATTTGATTCTAGTAAGGTTGTTGAGTTCGTCCCCAGGAATCTGAAAGGCTCTCAGATTCTTACAGCCCATGAGCAGCCCACACGTGTCCTAAAGTTGGCAGAGGTGAGCCAGGCCAAATGGTGTTCACGGCCAGGGTTGGGCCTGAGTGAGCGGGGTCTGACACACTGGGCTCTGGGTCTCCGAGCCGCTGGAGCTGGCCTGGCTTCCTTCAGCCTCACCTCGCTGAAAGGAGATGGTGCCAGGAGTGACCCAGACTCCTCCTGTCCCGAGCCAGGTGACAACGTGGTGCTCGAGCGGGCCTACCTGTGGCGGGGTGTTCGAGTGGCTGCTGGAGCACAGATCCATCAGTCTCTGCTCTGTGACCATGCTGAGGTCAAGGAACGAGTTACACTGAAGCCACACTGTGTCCTCACTTCCCAGGTGAGACGAGGCCCTGAAAAAGGGACCTTATGCCCACCAGTACCTCAGCCTGAGTTGAGAGTCCAGATTCAGTGGTCTCATTCACCTTCTATTTGTCTCAGTTAAAAAAGCCCCTCTTGGGGATGGGGATTTAGCTCAGCGGCACTGTTGCCTGCCTTGCAACTGGAGGATCATGAGTTCAGTCCCCAGTACCACCAAAAAGATCCAAACACCAAAAGTTGGAAACAACCAAAAAAGCCCCTCCCCTAGTCAGAATGTGCTCTCCTCAGCACTCTGATGGCTCTGTCACCCACTCCTTTCTGCTCATAGGTGGTAGTGGGCCCAGATATCACGCTGCCTGAGGGCTCGGTGATCTCCTTGCACCCTCCAGATGCAGAGGAAGATGAGGATGACGGCGAGTTCAGTGACGACTCTGGAGCCGACCAAGAAAAGGAGAGAGTGAAGCTGAAAGGTGCGAGGCACAACAGGTGTGGGGCATCTGCATCTCCCCACCCCCAGAAAAGCCACTGTTTGCTTCCAGAAGATTCCACTTCTGCTGGCCCCATTCTGAATAAAGGTCAGTGTCTTTCCCAGGCTACAACCCAGCGGAGGTGGGCATTGAAGGCCAAGGCTACCTCTGGAAAGCTGCAGACACGAGTGTGGAGGAAGAGGAGGAACTGCGGCAGAATCTGTGGGGTAAGCCAAGCCTCGTGCCTGCTAACGCTGAGTAGCCTGAAGGGTAGCAGACACTTTGGAGTCGGATCGTTTCTCTACAGCACCTGACAGCAGGTGTAGTGCTGTCCAACAAATACTCTTCCTTAATTTTTCTTTTTCTTGTCTTTGTGTTTTCAGGACTCACAGTCAACGTGGAAGAAGAAAGTGAAACTGAAAGTGAGCGAAGCGTGGATTCGGAGGAGCCGGACAGCCGCACAGGCTCCCCTCAGTTGGATGACATCAAAGGTAAGTGGCTGGGCAGCAGCGGCTGAGCGTGGGGATTACCTCCAGTTTCGTTTTCACTTGTGTCATCTGGCCAGAAGTGACACAAGGGGTTTGGCGCAGTGTCGGGACTAATATAAAGCGTGTTCAGGGGTGATGTTGGCCTGAGTTTATTCTTTCTCTTCAGTGTTCCAGAATGAGGTCCTGGGAACACTGCAGCGAGGCAAAGAGGAAAACATTTCTTGTGACAATCTAGTCCTGGAGATCAACTCCCTCAAGTAAGAGGAACCCCTCTGTTCTCCTCTGGCCAATTGTAGCATGTAGAGATTCTCTCCCAAGTATTTACCCAGATACCAGCCTGTCCCATCCGTGTTCCAAAGGAAGAGGGCCAGAAGTACTCGGGCAGGAAGAGCACTGTGCACGCCCGTAACACAGTGCCCTTCCATGTTCTCTCTGACCTCTTGCCCAGCACCAGTCGAAGGCTCTGGCTTCACACCTGTCTCCCCACAGGTATGCCTACAACATAAGCCTGAAGGAAGTGATGCAGGTCCTGAGCGACGTGGTCCTGGAGTTCCCCCTGCAGGAGATGGATTCGCCGCCCAACCCAACGCGATACTGCGCTCTCCTGCTTCCTGTGAGCAGAGCTTGGGTTGAGCTCAAGGGGTTGGGTGGAGGCAGATACATGTCCTTGCAGTGCTTGACTGTAAAAAGAGTAAACAGTCTCCCTCTGGGTTGTGTTATTTCTGCTTCCTTTCTCCTTTCCTCTGGAAGCTGGTTCCAAAGCAGCCTTGGCTGGTCCTGAGGAGTAAGGTTGGGGTCAGCCTTTGAGACTCAATGACTGAGACAGCACAAGGGCCCCAAAGGGATGCTCGGAAATAGTCCTGGAGGGCCGGGGATTTAGCTCAGTGGTTCCAGTGCCTGTCTTGCAAGCGCAAGAGCCGGAGTTCAATCCCCGGTAACCACATACCATACCGGGCTTGGAGATTCAGCCCAGCAGCAACCAGTACCACATACCACAGTGCCGGGCATGGTGGCTCACATCTGTCATCCCAGCACTCAGGAGGCAGAGGCAGGAGGATTGCTGTGATGTGAGTTGGAGGCTGAGCTCAGGGCCAGCCTGAACCACAAAAGCGAGACCCTGTCTCAAAAAAACCTAAAAAAAGAAATAGTGCTTGATGCCAGGCATGGCCGATAGGCCCAGCTCTTTGAAAAGCTGGAGTGGGAAGATCACTTGACTCAGAAGTTGCCCAGCCAAGCAATAGTAGTGAGACTTCCATCTCAAAACAAACAGAGACCAACAAAAACAAATAGATCTAGATTTCAGACTCTGAAAGTGATTTGACCCAGAACAAGTTCAACCTGAACGCTGGGAATGGGTATTGAGAGGCAGCCCCAGCCTCTGATCCCTCTCACCTTCGCTGAGAAATCTCTTTGCCCCAGCTCACGGTGTCAGTGCACCTCACGTGTATGGCAGTTCAATTCTCCTTTCTTCCATAGCTGCTGAAGGCCTGGAGCCCCGTTTTTAGGAATTACATTAAGCGTGCAGCTGACCACTTGGAAGCATTGGCAGCCATTGAGGACTTCTTCCTGGGGCATGAAGCTCTTGGAACTTCCATGGCCAAGGTCAGTACCACTTCAAACCTTATACACGTGCGTTTGCCTTCAGACAGGCCTCTGACCTTCAAGGAGACTCAAAATCAAGGCCAGCGTGGACCCAGCAGGAAGTATGGCTCACGCAGCACAGGCCAAATGCTGTTGGCACTTACTGATTAGAGCCAGGCTGGTACTAGCAGGGCAGCTGTTGGGCGTTGGCCTGGTGACACGCGAAGCACTACCCAGCAATAGTCGCAGAAGATACACCTGACGCGAGTGTACCTAGTTGATGATGCTGCTACATGTGTGAAGGACACTGAGGGCCTGGTGGAGATGCGAGGGTCCTGCCTCCTCTACCTATTAGCCATTGTGTCCTGCTATACCCTGAAAAGTCCCTGTGGTCCCCCGTACTGGCCTTGTGCAGGTGCTGATGGCTTTCTACCAGCTGGAGATCCTGGCTGAGGAAACGATCCTGAGCTGGTTCAGCCAAAAGGACATAACCGACAAGGGTCGGCAGCTGCGCAAGAATCAGCAGGTGAGCTGGGCTGCCCTCTCCCGAGGCACTGCCGGGTTCGCTGGCCCTGGCCTTAGCTCTGGGTCTGTGGTGACTGAGCTCTTTATCCTCTAAGGGGAGCAGGTGAGCACGCAGGTGAGTAGCTCCTCTCTGCTTCCTTCCAGCTGCAAAGGTTCATCCAATGGCTAAAAGAGGCAGAAGAGGAGTCTTCTGAAGATGACTGAAGTCACACTTCCACTCCTGTGTGAGATTGTGCCCTCCTTGCTCCCAAGACTGAAATGTGAGGAGCTGCAGGAGGAGAGTGAGCTCCATCCAGGCTGGGACAAAGGAGCAGAGGCTGGGACAACTGTTCTTCCCACCGCCGTCAACACGTGTCCCTCATCCTGACAGTGGAGCTGGGCCGAGGGATGTGGGGATGAAGCTAAGCTCCTGCCTAGCGAGGAGGCAGGCCCTGCAGCTGGAGGAAGGCCGGAGGCACAGCTCTGCGCTCGTTTCCCTCAGGGACAGCAGAGAGCAGCTGGCCCTCTCTGCTGCTTGTATTTGTCGATATTAAAAAGAGTCAGAGGTATGTTTGGTTTCTCCAGCTCTGACTGAGTAGCTATGAAGTATGACCCCGAGTTCTGAGCCTCTGGCCTGGCAGCTTTGCCTGAACACCTGGGGAGGGCGGGTAGGGGGCTGTAGGGGCTGTTGTGGCCACTAGGTGGTACTGTGGGGCCTCAATGGTGAGCCAGTCCCCCGGCTTGAGTGGAGCCCTGCTGTTTGCCATCCTCTGTGGCCCAGTCTGGTCCTGGGCTGGTGTCGTAGCCAGTCCTGCCAGAGGCTGATGTCCCAAGACCATCAAGCCCATCGCCACTCACCAGCCCCTCTCCTGAGCCTTTTCCAGAGGACTCAGAACTGGTCCTGTCTGGGAAGCTGAGCCGCGCTGTCTCAAAGATGTGGACATAAGCTCAAGTCTCATGTTTTTTGAAGGGTAAAGCCAAGGACTCGAACCTTAGTCTAGTACTCGCTGCGCTTCTGCACCTTTTGTCTCAGTGAAGGCAGTTGCCCCTGGAAGCAAGTAAAACTTACAGCCGTGAGAAGGCAGGAGGGTGCTGCAAAATGTGCTTTCCCTAGCCTTTGAGGATGTAATGTGCGACAGGCCTTCCCCAGAGGTGATCTGTGTTATTTCTTTCTACTTTTAAGAGTAAGAAATATTTATTGAGGGAGAGACAGTCCCTGCCTGAGAGGAACAAGAGGGGACATGGTGGAAGTGAGGTGCCAGGACTCCGGTTCCCAGGGGGGTTTTGTGGAGCAAAGCCACAAGGTGAAGTGGTTATCTGTGTGTCACATAAAGTGATTTGGGGCCAGGGATGTAGCTCAGTGGCACTGTGCCTGCCTTGCAAGGCCCTGAGTTCGATCCCTGGTACAAAAAAGAAAAATGACTTGCTGATTTATTTCCTCAGTCACCATAAAGGGTAGCAAATGCTGTGTAACAAGTGCCACCCTATTCCCAGACATGATAGATAAAATGAGTGCTTTCATTTCAGTTGAGTACAAAGGAATACCCGAGGAAGACAACGCCGAGCTCTACTTGGGGGCATGAAGGCATTTCTACAGAGGAGAGACAGGCTGGCCAGGGCTGGGCTGTGTTTTCCTGGGTAGCAAACCAAAGTTTGAGGCTTAGCGGATAAAAGATCTGATACACCAGGAGCATATAAAGGTTATGGCCTGAACCTAATAGGGCAATTAAAACAATTATAAGGTATCTTTGACCAAAGCAGAGTTTTGACAGATCAGAAATGATCTGTAGGACTTTCTAGGAAGCAAGGACTCCTCAGTGGGCTCATTAGGGAAGGTTTCACCAAACAATGACACTGAGGAGGCCTGAAAAAGAGGTCAGAAGGGCACCTTCAAAGCCAGGTTGGTCATAGTGGGGTACACTGTAATCCCACATCCAGGGCTTGCAGGGTGGAGTTCGGGGGAACACAAATCCAGGGCCAGCCTGAGCAACTTAGACTGGGGATATAGCTCAGCACTACAGCACTTGCCTGGCATGTGGGAGGTCGTGGGTTCAATCCCCAGGAACCATTTCTACACACACCGCACAAGATTTCTGTTAAGTATGGAAAATTAAGGTTTTTGCCCTCCAAAAAACCCATTAAAATGCCAGTCAAAGGATTCTAAAAAGGCATGGGACTCAAGGAAAATAAGGTGGTAATAAATGAGAAACATCAACATTTTGGAAAATGGGACAGTGGAAGGTACCTGAAGATAAGGTAGGTCCTACCTGTTGGAGTGATTATTTTGAGAAACACATCAATGTCCCCTTCAGAACCGAGAAAAGGCTCAGCATCTCCAAGGAGGTGTAAGGGTTAGTAGTGTGGTGAGGGAATTCCACAAAGATACGTGAAAAATAAGCTCTCTGCCTTGTCCCTCGTGGACCCAGCCAACTCCTGACCCTTCTCTGCAAGAAATGGATTCAGTGTTCAGAAATGGTAGGGAGGAAATCAACCGACTCGAAGGTCAGTAGGCCAGTTTCTACACGCAGCTCATGAGCACTCGATACAGTAACTTAAACTATCACAGCCCAGGGCTCACCAGTTGCCATGGCCCAAAATGAATGAAGGGAAAGCCAGGTGTGGTGCACACCTGTGATCACAACACCCTGAACAGCTCAGGAGGGTTTTGAGCTTGAGCCCAGCTGAGGTGATTAAGCAACTTGGTGAGACTGTCCTGGGGATGTGGCGCAGTGTGAGGGCCCTGGGTTCAGTCCCCTCTGCTACAGAAACAAAAAGTATACGAGGGCAAGACTGAAGAGCAGCACAGTGACAAACCCTCCTGAACAAACAGGGAGAAAGGGCCTATAGAAAATACCATTTCTCGGGCCGGGGAGTTAGCTCAGTGGTTCCAGCGCCTGTCTTGCAAGCGCAAGGACCCGGGTTCGATTCCCCGGTAACCACATACCTATACTGGGTGGGGAGACTCACGCCCAGCAGCAACCAGTACCACATACCACAGTGCCGGGCGTGGTGGCTCACGCCTGTAATCCCAGCACTCGGGAGGCAGAGGCAGGAGGATTGCTATGATGTGAGTTTGAGGCTGAGCTCAGGGCCAGCCTGAACCACAAAAGTGAGACCCTGTCTCAAAAAACCTTAAAAAAGAAAAGAAAATACCATTTCTCGTTCCTGGGGGAGGTCTTCCCCCCCTCTTAGTTACTAAGCCTTGTACGTAGACCTTCAGTCAGCTTTTCAGTATCTCTTACATGTGAAGAGGAGCAAAGGTCCCTCAAACATCTGAGGACGCTTCCAGCCGGAAAGAGGTCAAAGCAAGTAAAGAGAACTGAAACCCTGAAAATGATAGCAAGGGGGTTTGTGAAGGTAAAGTTAGGATTTTCAAAACCCAAGGAAGTAACTGGCTATGAAGAAAGTGCTATGAAAAAGAATTAGAGAACATAGTGTTCTTAGAATTTAGTAAATAAACCAGCTGTGGAGGCCACACCTGTGATTCCCACGAGGCGGGAACCCGGAGCAGGATTGCACATGAGTATCCTATTGAGACCTGGAGCAGGAGAAAATCACTGTGGGACAGATTTTGTTCTCGGTGCCGAGGACTGAACCTCGGCCTCACACTACACTACTAAGCTAAGCTACACCCCCAGCCTGGAAAGGTAATGTTTCATGGCAGTTCTGTCTTTATAAGGTTATTAGATTTTAAATCATGGATAGTTTACCTATTTGATAAATATCTAAATGATTATAAATATATGTAAGTTGAATGTGTAAATAGAAAACTTGTAAATAATGTTAAGATTTGCAAAAAGATAAAAGTAAAAAGGAAGGATAAAAAGAGAAAAGGATAAAATCAAAGACCAACTGGGTAAGGTCCAGCACTGCAGGGCCAAGGCAGGAGGACTCGAGTCCAAGTTTGGAGGAAGGCAGCTGACCAACAATGAGACCCTTAAAAAAGAAGGGAGAGGAGAGGAAGAGAAGGAAAAGAAAATTAAGGATCTATCTAAAGTCTAACATCAAACAGGAGTTGCAGAAAGAAAAGGAATAATAGGATATTATTCAGTAAACATTTTTTAGGTTTTTTGAGACAGGGTCTCGCTTTGTGGTTCAGGCTGGCCCTGAGCTCAGCCTCAGACTCACATCACAGCAATCCTCCTGCCTCTGCCTCCCGAGTGCTGGGATGACAGGTGTGAGCCACCATGCCCAGCACTGTGGTGTGTGGTACTGGTTGCTGCTGGGTGTGAGTCTCCACACCCAGTATTGTTATGTGGTTACCGGGGAATCGAACCCGGGTCCTTGCGCTTGCGAGACAGGCGCCGGAACCACTGAGCTCAGGCGCCGGAACCACTGAGCTAACTCCCCGGCCCCATCAGTAAACATTTTTTAAAGGGTCTGGAGATGTTCAGTGTGAAGGCCCTGGGTCCTCTCCTCGGTAACACAAAAGAAAAGTGAGAAAAAGCATGAGATGCTTCAGGGGATAAAGGACCTGAGGAGTTACCTAAAAAGGCAAGCAAGTGAATAGTGTGCGGAGAAACTGCTAGTGCACCTGGGGAGAATTCTTGACAGGTACAGTGTATTCTAAAAAAGAGCAAAATAATGATTAATGCCTGAAGAAGCAAAAAGCTGTGAAGGAAACAGTTGTGGAACACCGTGGATTAGCAGTGTGCATGGACAGTACTCGGTGAGGAGAATGGCACGTAGACATCATGGTACACATCTGTAATCCTAGGAACTCAAGAGGCTGAGACAGGAGGATTGCTGTGAGTTCAAGGCCAGCCTGAACTGCATAATAAGACCATCTCAATAATAATAAAAATGGCAACTCTAAGATTACATTCATTTAAGCAAAAGGTATGTTTTCAGTATTTTAAGAAAGTAGGAGGTAGAAGAGAGATTCTCATCAATCAAAACTGGAAATCTTTGCCAGGATGTAGCTCCGTGGCACAGCACCTGCTCAGCAAGCACAGGTCCTGAGTTTGATCCCAGTACCAAAGAGCAAAACAATAACAGAAATCGATAGACAATGACTAGAACCTACCAATCAAAAAATAGTAATATGAGCTAAAAAGTATTATGGAGGTAGAGAAGAAAATGGAAGAGGCTCCCCTTTTTTATGCTACTTGGTTATGCACACATTAATTTATAAAATCTAGCTGGATGTAGTGGTACATGCCTGTAATTCCAGCACTCTACAAGGCTGAGGCAGGAGGATCAAAAGTGTATGTCCAGTCTGGGCAATTTAGTAATTTATTGTTACTATTATTTGACACGAGATAGATCCTTGTTTTTCTTCTTTCCTTCGTTTTTTTCCGTCCTCCCTTTTCTCCTCTTTCCCTTCCTTTTTTGAGGGTCTCACTGTGTTGTCCGGCTGCCTGTCTCACAATTTTAAAACAAAACAAAATGCCTGGAGATGCAGCTCAATGTGAAGCCCCAGGTTCAATCAACAGTACTGGAAAAAAAAAAAGTGAAAATATATAAGGTGTGTACAGCAGCTCAGAAGTGGGTTCATTTGCCAAGAAAGAGTCTAAAATTTGGTCAGAGTGCAAAGAGACAAAAGACTGGCAGGTAACTTAAGGTTAGATTATGAAGGACTTTGAATATCCGGCTCAGGCTCTTTGGAAGGCATCCCCCGAATGTGGAGTGAAATTTGGCGACAGTGTATCAAGTGGAGTGGGAGGGGCCCACACTTGTTACTGTGGCCCGGGTGACTGGACCCCTCCGCCCCTCTAGGCTGGCACAGCTCCTTCCAGTCAGTCGGTCCTCACCTCTGGCCAGTTTGTTTCAGCTCCGTGCACTTGTGTTCCATTGCACCCTCTGCCCAGAATACTGTCTCCAGAGAGTCCTCCCTGCCCACCCAGAACTCTTCCTCTCGCCCCATCACATCCCTGAGTACTTCCGCGAAGCGCGAGTCAGTCTGCGGTTACCTGGTTCCAGGCCTGCGCTCTTTCTCCCAGTGGAATGGAGGTCCGAGAGCTGCCCAACTGTCCCCTCCCACTATCTCATGCACGATGCCTCCTCAAAGGCAGTAGGCGTTGAATATTTACAAAAGGAATGAAAAGCTGAGGGCTGAAAGAGCTGTTAGGAAACGAGTGCACCTAGGTCTGGTTTGAGACTTCTGTCCAGTCACGCACGCGTCCACTCAGTCTTCGCTCAATCTATGTATGCACCACTATGTATGAAACCACTATGCACTATGCACGGATGTTACAAAGACCAATCAGAATGGGCTCCTGTGCTGCCTGCAAGGGAGGACCTCCCTTCAGTAACTCGATGACGGCCGCTGGGCTTCTCAGTGGATCCTAAAGGGCCATACTGAGGCCACTTTCCCAGGATCCACAGTCAGCTCTTCAGATCCACCTCCCGTCCTGGACCATCTCTGGGGACCCTGGCGACCCAGATATTCACCCCTGCCGAGGTGCAGGGTGCCCACCACCGACCCCCGTGGGTTGTCTGAGCCAGAAAGGTCGAAGAACGTGGACATCTTGGTGAGCCCTCCACTTCCCGCTCCGAAGTGGCCTGGACCAGATCGTCTGCGGGGAAGCCAGGCTGCAGGGCTGCCGCCGGGACCGACTGGGGCTGGGGCGCCGCGGCGCGGGGGGCGGGGCCGAAGCCGGGGCGGGGCCTTTGGGGGCGGGCCGCGCCGGGGCCGGGGGAGGGGTGCGGGTGCGGCGCAGCCGGAGCCGGGAGGGCCGCGGCCACCGGAAGAGTCGCGGTCGCCAGCCTAGCCGGGAGAGTGGGCAGCGGAAGCGGCGGCGGCGGGCGGCGCTGGGACCCAGGGGCAGCCGGAGAACAAGGGAGCTGGCGGCGCGGCCGGGCGCAGAGTGGGGCTGAGCCTCTGGGCCGCGCCGAGCGCCGCCGCCGCCGCCGCTGCCGTCAGCCGGCGTCCAGGAGGCCCGGCCCGGCCGTCCGAGCAGGCCGCGTGTGGACCGCCGGGCGCGAGGCCGGAGCCATGGGCGAGACCAAGATCATCTACCACCTGGACGGGCAGGAGACACCGTACCTGGTGAAGCTGCCCCTGCCTGCCGAGCGCGTCACCCTGGCGGACTTTAAGGGCGTGCTGCAGCGACCCAGCTACAAGTTCTTCTTCAAGTCTATGGACGACGACTTTGGGTGAGGGTAGCCCCCGCCCCGCCCCCGGGATCCCCGGCCCGGCTCCTAGCACCTCCCTCGCTGCGCTGGCGACTCCCCTCCTCGCATGGTCTCGCGGCCCCAGTTCCCCGATTCCAGGGCTTCCCCGGGATCTGGGAGTCCCCCTATAAGGACTCTGTTCATTTCTTACCGCCCCCCAATTCAGGACTGAGGCTTCCCCCAGGCAATCAGTTTCCGCCAGGCGAGCCCCCTCCTCCTCCGTTCCCCAGGAACAGTGGCCCACATAGACAGACACACCCCCTCCACCCTGTCCCAAAGCCACAATCCCCAGCCCTCCTTACAGGGAGCCACTTTTTCTCCGAGTAGAGTAGACGTGGGGTGTTTGGCTCGAGGCTTCTTCACGACTCAGCCATATTTGGAGTATCCTGAATTTGAGGGCTGTGCTGCTGGACTTGGAACAGATGGAGAGGAACTGGGGGTGCCCCACGCTAGGCTGGGAGCTAGGACCTGCAGACCTGGTGCTTGTTCAGCCATCGCTCCTTTTCCCTGCGGGCTGATCGCGGTGTTGTCAAGGGAGCAGAGCGTCTGACTCAGTGCCCACTAACCCAGGTGCTGACTTCCTCTCTGAATTGAAACCTTTTCCCTCCAGATGGTGGCCGAGGGGGAGACGTTGGAAAGAACCTCCCAGCCTGGATGGGAGGGCCAGGAAGAGTCTCTTGGTGTTCTCCATTTCCCAGTCCCTGGCGGGGTCTTCCTTCTACCCAGCTATAGGCTCGGGACAGGCAGTTTGGAAGCAGCCACTGCCCCTTTAAGAGAGGTTGGAATGCTAGAGCCAGAAGGTTCCCTAGCAGCTGGCCTGGGAGGGGGAGCCTGGCTGATCCCCTCGCACACACCCCCAACTCCCAGGGGACTGGGGGAGGGGGGGGCCCCCCACACTAACTGGGCGCCGGGCCTGGAGGCTGTGGTGGGGAAAGGCCTCGCTGGATCCTCCAAGCCTTCTAGCGGCTGGCTGCTGGGGCCTTCGCCTGAGGCCTGCACTGTATTTTCCAGCTGAGGCCCCAGAGCAGGGACGGGAGACCTTTTCTTCCCAGTGTTCCTCGGTCTGGCTTCTCTCCCAGACCCCAGCCCTCCTGGCCTCAGGAGGCAAGCATCTTCTGTCTTCCACCTAGCATGTTTGCTATCACCGTCGGTCCCGGAACTCAGCGTGCATGAGCCCATAAAATTGTGTGTGTGAAAGTGCTTTGTACAGCAGGGAGTACTACCTTCTGTAGATCCTCACTACTCTTGATTCTCTGGTCGATCCTAGCCTGGTGATGATTGTCTGGTGTCAGTGCCTGATTGGAAGATTCTCGGGAGCATCCGTGTGGGAGGGAGTGGTTCCTGTCGCCTGGCAAGGGAAAACAGGGTGGGAAGGACGAGTCTGTCTCCGGATAGGGGCTCTGCAGTCCAGTCTGCTACCGTGGGGGAGGAGAAGATGTGTGTGTCAGTCAGTGTCTCAGTCCCCTACCTTGCTCTTGCCTCCTAAGCAGACCTCCCAGGGCCACCTCCCACTCTCCCAAGGTGGCTATTGAGTCAGGCCTAACTACAGTTATAGAAAGTCCCCATTATATCCACTTATTGTTCACTTAGTATTCTTTTTACTCTGTCTACTCTTTTTTTACTTAGCTTAACTAATAATTGAAATCAATCTCAGGTGTGATTTTCTATTTATATTTCTTTCTAAAATGTGTTATAATGCCAGGCACTGTGATACACATCTATCATCTTAGCTACTTTGGAGGCTGAGACAGGAGAATCTTAAATTTCAGGCCATCCTGGGCAGCTTGGTGATACCCTGTCTCAAAACTATAAAAGTCTGGGGGACTGGGAATTTAGCTTAGTGGTTCCAGTGCCTGCCTTGCGAATGCAAGGTCCCTAGGTCCCAAGTTCGATCCTCAGTAACCACATACCACAATGCCAGGCATGATGACTCACACCCATCAGCAGTCAGTACCACACACCACAGTGCTGTGCGTGGTGGCTCACACCTGTAATCCCAGCACTCAGGAGGCAGAGGCAGGAGGACTGTTGTGAGTTCGAGGTTCACTTGGGCTACATAGTGAGCTCAGGGCCAGCCTGCACTACAAAGTGAGACCCTGTCTCAAAAAAAAAGAGAGTCTGGAAATATGTATCTCAATGGTAGAGTACTTGTTTCATGCCCAGCACCCTGGGTTTGATCCCTAGTATAAATAAATAAAAATATGTTACCAATAAATATCCAGCTAAGCAGCATTTGTCATGTGCCACATGAAGCATTTATGCATACCCCAGAGGTACTTGAAGCACTCTGTGCAAAATAATTGGAGCTGGCAGGCTTAAGAACAATGCTCAGGCCAGATGTGGTGGTGCACACCTGTAATCCCAACACCCCGGAAGCCTGAGGCAGAGTTTGAGGTTCATGAATTCGTGAGTTCAAGGTGAGCATGAATTGCATAGTGTGACCTTGTCTCAAAAAAAAAAAAATACTAAAAATGGAATGGTAGAAATTGATCAATGGATGGATGGATTATATCCCCAGGATAAATGGTGGGAGGGCTGGCTATCTTGTGACAGAGCAGGAGTAGCCAAGGAGCATATACACAGAGTATCGCATATATTTGGTGAATCAGCGTGCTTGCTGCATGCCAGACACTGACCTAAATGCTCTGCACATCTTTACTCACTGGCTGCTCATACCAGCCTCGTGAATAGGTAGTTAATAGCCCCACTTTACAAGTGAGGGTCAGAAAACTTAAATTACTTACCCCAAATCGTATAGCTAGTAAGTGACAAGCTTGGTTCCACTTTTGAAATCTGGCTCCAAGGTCTACAGCCTTGATCACACAGTCAGGGCTCAGTTGTTATCCACCTTTGACACGTGCTCCTCTCCAGGGGACAGTAATCCTTGGCACGCTGGGGAGGTGACACGGGTGACACTCCTCCAAGCCCAGACAGAAGGAAAGGAGTACCAGACGAGGAGACGTCTGCTGTCCCTCTGGTCCCCTCTCAGGCTCACCCTCTGAGCTTCAGGGGGTGAGTACTGAGGAGACCCTAGCCCTATGTGGTACCCTTTGTCAGGCTTGGAGTAACAGAAAACAGATAAAGGTCTTCAGCATTAGGAGAGGCTAGAACCAAGTACCCACTGGTCTTCTGCCCTTGAACTACAGGAGGGAAAAAAGTGACAAGTTAGGTCACTGTTGTCGCCTCTCCATGTCACACACCTGTGGGCCTCTTACTTGGAATAGTCTTCTTCCCCTGTCTCCCTCAGGCACAAATGCTCCTGTTCTCAAGATCGAACTGTTCTGTGAGTTGTCACGGTGCTTTTTCCCTCTGTTCTAACACCTTGCCTAGTTCTACCCAGACCCTGGCCCCTCAGTGTCATTCAGCAGACGCCTCTCTACAGGTGTTGCTTTGTAGGCTCCCACCTCTCCGCTGTACCTGCCGTACACTGACGTGCTCTCAGGGTGCAAGGTGGGCTCTAGGCCTGACACCTCAGGAGTCTGTGCCATGCAAGCTTGGGACACAAACCCACTGGGCTCTTGGCAAAAGCTTTTTAATTGGACAAATGATGAGAGATGAGATTTGTTTGGTCTGAATCTTAGAAGCTTAATTATAAGAGCATGGACCTCACCAAAAGTTGGTACAAGTGTACCTAGCCTCTGGCAACCTTTTAAGAATTCATTTACCAGGGCCGGGGATTTAGCTCAGTGGTTCCGGCGCCTGTCTGGCAAGCTCAAGGACCCGGGTTCGATCCTCGGTAACCACATACAATACTGGGCGTAGAGACTCATGCCCAGCAGCAATCAGTACCACATACCACAGTGCCGGGCGTGGTGGCTCACGCCTGTAATCCCAGCACTCAGGAGGTAGAAGCAGGAGGATTGCTGTGATGTGAGTTTGAGGCTGAGCTCAGGGCCAGCCTGAACTACAAAGTGAGACCTTGTCTCAAAAAAAAAAAAAAAAATTCATTTACCAGGATGTGACACAGGCTTAGGGAAGTTAAGAGACTGCTGTAAAATAGGAGAGAGAAAGAGAAGGGAGACGGGAGTGTGGAACCCTGAGCCACCCAGCTTCACCACGGAAGGGTACGGCCTGTCTGGGGTCTTCCAGGGCTGCTGAAGATCAGCTGATCGTTGTGAGTTAGTAGAGTCTGGGTGACCTGTTGGTGACCCCCAAAGAGAGAGGAAACATCTGCAGTGAGGAGCAGTGTGGTGGGGCCGGCTAGGGGCAGTGAGGGGAGTTAGCAGTTCCCACCACAGAGACACACTGTGGCCGCGCATCCCTTGCTCTGAACCCTGGCTGCCCTGCAGGGCTGGTAGGTCTGAGCTACTTCTGTTTCTTTCCAGCGCGTTCTGTTTCTAGGCTTTCTGCCATCGTGCGCCTGAGTAGGATGACTTGGGCTGTTTTCTCTGGGCTCTGTGGGGTTGGAAATGGTGGGAGCCAGAGCTGGGTGGGAGGGAGGAGGGCAGGCCTCGCCTGCGAATGGGGCTGTGAGTCCAAGAATGTGAGCAACACAAGGGGCCAGGCACGTCCCTGACTCTGGGCGGCAGCTGCTCTCAGAACAAGGTCGCCTGGACTCCCCAGCCCCTCCCTGCTGTCTCCCTCGGATCGGAACTCTAGACTTGTGTCATTCTTTTTCTCAGTCACGGTCACGTCTTCCCAGCTCTGTGTTCCCGGGGTGTTTGACAGCCTGACAGACTTATCCAATCCCTTCTCTGGCCGCAAACCATAGGGTCAGACTTCTTACCTTACTGCATTCCCTGGAGCCATGCCATGACCGCATTCCACGCCCCCCATGGCCCATGTCCTTGTCCCCTCTTCCCCGGCTTGACCCGTTACCTCTGTCAGCAGACAGGAAAGAATGTGACGTTCAGTGGGAAGAGTGTGAGGTTTTCAGTCAGACCAGCCTGGAGCTGAATTGTAGCTGTGCCGTCCACACACTTTGTGACCCTGGACACCGACTTGTCAGTTTTCTAATCCATGAAATGCAGCTCATTTTGTCCACACCCATGAGCCGAGTATGAGGAGTGTATGTTCCCACCTGGGGGTGGAAGGCAGGATAATAGGTAAGAACACGCACTGTAGCGTCCGGCGGACCAGTATTCACATGCTGGCTTTTCACTTCCTAGTGGTACAAACTTAGGAGAACTCTCGACACTTTGAGCCTGCTTTCCTCCATCTATTCCTGCTGTATGGTGCTGATGTGACTGTGAAACCAAGTGAGCGAGTGATGGGTGTAGCATGGTGCCTCGCCTGTTATGCCTATTCAGTAATGAGAGCAGTTGTCACAACATGTGGAAGCTGTTCGCTAAATACCTTCTCTCCTTCTCATTCCTAATTTTCTCCAAGAGTAGGGGAGCAATAATAATTGTACACTTTTTTCCAATTTGGGGTTCAGAGGGAGAGAGAGAGTCCGGCCCAGCAAAGCCATGTTGGAGCAGGGCGGAGGACTCGGGAGGCTCTCGGGGCTGCATGGAGGCAGCGATCTGTCCGATGTGATTTGCAATCACCCGATGATGGAGAGGATGCCCAGGGAGGTGGTGGTTCACAGTCAGGGCTGGTGGTAAAGGCTGGTCCTGGGTCACTTCCTCTGCTACCATTTAAACGCTGATTACTTGGTCCCCAGGGTAAGGTGGACAGCTTGGGCTGAGGGCCCTCCTGTTCCACACTAGAAAGTTCTCTGATACCCCCTCCCTTGCAGCGTGGTGAAGGAGGAGATCTCTGACGACAATGCCAAGCTACCCTGCTTCAATGGCCGCGTGGTGTCCTGGGTAAGGAGCCCTCAGCCCTCAACCTCCTGCGTCCCGCGCTGGAGACAGAAAGGCATTGCTGAGATTGTGGCTGGGGGTTTTGGTTTTAGTATCTGGATCTCCCTTTAGTTTTCTAAGAGAACTCTTTCTTACCCCAGATTTCTTAATCTTTAATGAGAAGTGGGGGTGTGGTGGGAAAAGAGAGACAGAAACAAACACAGTAGAGAGAAACTATCCCCTCTGCTTATCAAGACCCTGCTCAGGGCACCCCGACCTTGTCTGGAGCTACTGACCCTTGTTACCTGCCCCTACCTGCTTCAGCGGCCACGCCTCCCAGGCCTCGACACACACACCTGGGCGCGGGGCTGCGCCTCACCGCCAGCCTGACGCAAGCCCGCTCCACCCTCCCCTGGTGTCCCGTGACGCGGCACCCCTCCTTTTCTCCTCATCAGCTGGTGTCAGCAGAAGGCTCGCATCCAGAGCCGGCCCCCTTCTGTGCTGACAACCCCTCCGAACTGCCACCATCCATGGAGCGCACAGGAGGCATCGGGGACTCTCGACCCCCATCCTTCCAGTGAGTGGGACCCGGGGGTCGGGGGTGGACAGTGTCTGTTCAGCCCAGGGCTGGGGGAAGGAGCCCCCAGCCTGCCCTCCCCCTGCCTCGTCCTTTCTTCCTTGCAGTCCTCATGCCGGTGGGGGCAGCCAGGAGAACCTGGACAATGACACAGAGACAGACTCTTTGGTGTCTGCCCAGCGGGAGCGGCCACGCCGGAGGGACGGCCCGGAGCATGGTGTGTCTTACCTCACCCCGCTCCTGAACCCCGAGTGTGCCTGGCCCGCTCTCCTTCGTCCTCGCATGGGGCACTGTGTGACTGAGCCCTCCTCTGTCCACTGCAGCCACCCGATTAAATGGAACGGCGAAGGGGGAGCGGCGGCGAGAGCCCGGCGGTTACGACAGCTCGTCCACGCTCATGAGTAGCGAGCTGGAGACCACCAGCTTCTTCGACTCAGATGAGGATGATTCCACCAGCAGGTGAGACTTTAGTCTCGCGTGCACTGAGGGGCAGCTGGCCTCACAAAGCCCTGGGCCTACAGGATACTGAGGTCTGGGAGGGACGCAGGCTTTGGGTCAGGGACTTAGGCCGGCAGTGCCTCTCCCGGGGCAGGGCTGGGCCAGCCTGGTGGGGAACGACTCTGGGCCCCACAGGTTCAGCAGCTCCACGGAACAGAGCAGCGCCTCCCGCCTGATGAGAAGACATAAGCGCCGGCGGCGGAAGCAGAAGGTCTCCCGGATCGAGCGGGTAGGCCTCTGGGTTGCCCAGAGAGGTGTGGGTAGATCAGGTGCCCTTCCCAGGTGGGGCCATGGCTTTGGGTCCAGGGTTTAGCACCCTGGCCGGTGAGGGGGAGGCGCTGCGGAGGAGCCGAGTGAGGCCAGGCCATCCCCGCCTGACACTCGGGGCTCCGTCTCTTCCAGTCCTCGTCATTCAGCAGCATCACGGACTCAACCATGTCTCTCAACATCATCACAGTCACTCTCAACATGGGTGAGTGTGAGCTAGCGGGACTCCGGGAGGCCCAGGACATGGGGTGCGCCCTGCCTTCGAGGAGTCTCATAAATGACAGCTGACAGCTTCGGCGTCCGGTGGCCAGGGTTGTAACACAGGCAGAGTGCACTGTGGGAGCTGGAGACACGGGGGAAAGGCTCCCGGAGGAAGGCGCTTCGGAGCGCCCTGCCCTTCACCTTGTATAGCTGTGGCGGCCTTGCTGATTTCTGCCCTGGGGCAGGGATGGTGAACCTTTTAGAGAGGAGCACCCACACTGCACCCCAAAACCCACTTACTGATTGAAAAGTGCCAACACTGCCATTAAGCCTGAATAACCAGGGGTTAGTTCAGAAAAAAACAACTTGGTACATTAACATTTTTTGTCTTACAAAAAAAAAAAAAAAAAAAGAATAACACATGTGCCATAGGTTTGCCACTACTGCCCTAGGGAATTTTGTAGGAGACAGCTGGATGTGGTAAAATGAACCCCACCTGGAAAGTTAAATCTGATTTTGAATCCTGGCTGTTTGTCTCAGTGGCCTAGTGAGTCACCTAAATTCATTCAGCCTCACTTGCCTGTTCCCTAAAATGGGACACAGTGTCACCGTCTCGAGCTGTTCAAACAAAGTTCCCAGTGCCTAGCTCAGGCTCAGTCGGTGTCAGTTCTCGCCCCTCTCTGCCCTTTTCTAATAAGGGGTGGGAATCTGGGCAAGGACTTTGCCTCACTCACAGTGTTTAATTACTCCTTGTAGAAAAGTATAACTTCTTGGGCATCTCCATCGTGGGCCAAAGCAATGAGCGCGGCGACGGCGGGATCTACATTGGCTCTATCATGAAGGGTGGGGCTGTGGCTGCCGATGGTCGCATTGAGCCCGGGGACATGCTCCTGCAGGTAGCACTCCCTGGCCCATGTGTGGCGTGGGTGGGTGTGGGGCAGGATCCCCAACCGCTAGAGGAAGCCTTCTGACACCCAGGCCCAGCTGCTTGCCGCTCTCCCCGGTGCAACCCTTTATCCCACACCTGGTCCACTTTCTCAGGTAAATGAGATCAACTTTGAGAACATGAGTAATGATGATGCTGTCCGGGTCCTGCGGGAGATCGTGCACAAGCCGGGGTATGGACAGAACTGGGCCTGGGGGGCGGGGCAGGCATTCCAGCTGACAGGTGGGGGCTGGCCTGGCTTCCCTCACCCCTCCCTTACTGGGTCACCCTTGTTTCCAGGCCCATCACCCTGACTGTAGCCAAGTGCTGGGACCCCAGTCCTCGCGGTTGCTTCACGTTACCTAGGAGTAAGTCGATGCGCATTTATTCCTGCAGTTGGTGCTTTGCATACATGAGCCCTGCCCCTCCTTTCTTCCGTGTCACCCTGAGCCCTCACACCTACCTGTTGGCCACTCTGCACCTCCTTGCAGGCGAGCCCATCCGGCCCATCGACCCCGCGGCCTGGGTCTCCCACACTGCAGCCATGACGGGCACCTTCCCTGCCTATGGCATGAGCCCCTCCCTGAGCACCATCACCTCCACCAGCTCCTCTATCACCAGCTCCATCCCCGACACAGAGCGTGAGTGTCCAACCCTGTGTCCTGGGCCCGGTGACAAGGCCAAGTGGGCTTGAGCCTGCAGGAGGACCGGAGAGGGGACTGCGCTCATCTGCAGCTCCTGCAGTGCGCACAGGGTCCTCACTGAGCATCGTCCACTGGTGAGCTGGTCTTGAGCACCCAGGGAGCCTCCGTGCCCTCTTGTGAGACGGGACTGTCGACATGTACTTTACCAGGTCCCAGTGGGTTTAAGAAGAGGGTACCGGGGCCAGGGTACCGGGACTGTGGTACTGTGCTTTCCCAAGTTTGATTCCCAGTAGTGCACTGTACATGGACGTACAGTGTGGCGAGACTTGTTGACTCCGTAAATGACTGCACACATACACAGCCAAACACCGTCATTTAGATCACTCATTCCCCTTGCAAATCCTCTGGTAAAGCAAATATTAAAATGCCCATTTTTACAGAGAAGAAAATTGAGTGTTCAGGAAGTCAGTGATTTGTCCAGTTTGGGGCCCACTGTTTCAGAGAGGTAGAGCTGGAATGTAAACTCTTGTCTTCTAACCCGAAAGCCCTGCCAGCCTCACCATCCTCACTCGCACCCACAGGCCTAGACGACTTCCACCTATCCATCCACAGTGACATGGCCGCCATCGTAAAAGCCATGGCCTCCCCTGAATCAGGGTTGGAGGTCCGAGACCGCATGTGGCTCAAGATTACCATTCCTAATGCGTTCATCGGTGAGAGACTCCCGTGGTGGGATGAAGGATGGGGGAGGGGAAGGGAGAGGGAACCCAGAGCCCCCTTGGCCGTTCCTTTGAACTTCTGTGAGGCCAGAGGAGCCTGGGTCAGCTGGGCCTCCCAGTCACCTGGCGGCCTTCTCCCCAGGCTCAGATGTGGTGGACTGGCTGTACCACAACGTGGAAGGCTTCACTGACCGCCGGGAGGCTCGCAAGTATGCCAGCAACCTGCTAAAAGCCGGCTTCATCCGCCACACCGTCAACAAGATCACCTTCTCCGAGCAGTGCTACTACATCTTCGGAGACCTCTGTGGCAGTACGTGCCCCCCATCTTCTCACCCTGTCTGCTGGTGGAGAGCTGGGAGTGGGGAGGTGCCCAGGGATAGGGCAGCAGACTCTGGGGAACGCGGATGGGGCACAGCAGAGCCCTCAGCTTCGCCTCTAGGGTTCCAAGGCAAAGAGTCTAAACCAGACTGCATCCACCCACCTCTCCCTGTTGATTCTGGAATTCTCCGAGTGCACCTCTGCCTGGTACAGTGCTGATAGTTTCAAAGAATCATCTTGCTTGGTCCTCACAATCCCTAGGGGGTGGGGAGATTTACTGTCTCTGTTCTGAGCTGAAGAAACAGCCTCCTCAGTAGATGGTCTATCCCAAGTCTCACACTGGAAACAAAGTAGCCATGCCTAGATCCAGGTCTGTAGCTTCAGAGCCCTTGCTTTTTCAGTGGCTGGGGCTGCCTTGGGAATATGGTACACAGCTAAACAGAGTACCTTGAACAGGTGGGTCCCTCCAGCCCAGGACCTCGGCCTGGCAAACACTCCAGGTCTTCCTCAGAGCCCTGAAGCTGGGCCATGTCATAGGATGGAGCTGGAAAGGATGCCAGGGCCAGGTCTCAACAGACCCTGCAAACTGTACCAAGGAGTCGAATGTGTCAGTGAGGGTTATGGCAGGGAGGCCTGCAGGGAACCTCCCTCCTCCTCCTTAGCCTGGCCACAGCCTGTGGGATGTGGAGTCCTGAGAACTGGACAGCAGTTCTCTGCTCAGTCCCACACCCGCAGGCATGTCGGCCTTCGCTCAGTCCAGTGGTGCTTCAAATGGCGTTCCAGGGACTATATGGCTGATCCCGGAGGGCACAGGCCCTGGGTGAAGGGAGGGTCCTGGCCCTCAGCAGTGTCAGCATGGCCCCTGGAGTAGTGACACACACACAGGACTCTGGAGGCTGACAGTTCTAAGTTCAATCCTAGCTCTGCCCCTACGGTGTGAACATAAGTGAGCGATGCACCCTCTGAGTGCTCAACTTCTTGGTCCGTGAGGTGGAGATGAGGTAGAACCTATCTCACAGGGTTGTCTCGAGGATGATTTTATAATGCTCTTAATACAGCATATAAATCACAGCAAGTACTCTATAAAAATTACTTGGGGGCCAGGGATTTAGCTCAGTGGTTCTGGCATCTGCCTGGCAAGTGCAAGGTCCCAAGTTTGATCCCCAATAGCCACATACCACAATGCCGTGCAGAGTGACTCACACCCAGCAGCAATCAGTACCCCATACCACAGTGCCTGGTGTGGTGGCTCACGCCTGTAATCCCAGCACTCAGGAGGAAGAGGAGGAAGAGGCAGGAGGATTGCTGTGAGTTCGAGGCTGAGTTCAGGACCAGCCTGAACTACAAGGTGAAAGCTTGTCTTTAAAAAAAAACAACAAAAAAACCTGCCTGTTCATATATTTAATGAGATAGACACTTTTACTTTCATTTAAATATTCGCGAAATTGGGGTAATGTTACAATCAGTAGCTTCTTAGACTTGATGAAATATGTGTCATTGCTGTTAGCAGAAGTCAGCCCTGGCTGCAGACCTTCAGGGAGCCCTGAACAGAGCTTCCAGGGCAGCTGTGGCCTTTGTTCCAAAGCCACTGTTTCTTCCACGGCTCCACCTGGGTCTCCCACCCAAAGCAGGTGATGCTGATGAAGAGCCTCTTCCTTCTCACTGGCCTTGGTTCTCATCTGGGAATATGGCAAGCGCAGAGGGAAGGGCCACACAGTTGCCCCCAGGACAACATCCTGCGTGCTGTCGTCCCCACGGCTCTTTGTCGGGTCTGAGCCAGGCAGGCTTGTTCTAGGGCAGCTGCCTCCCTCTGTTTTAGGGCGCCTCCAACGCTCCCAGAGCTCAGGGCCCCGGTAAGGCGACGTGTGAGCAAGGCCTATCCCAGGCAGGTAATGGGTCCTGGTGGCGCTTTAGAGTCCTCACCAGGAGCCCCAGCATTGGCAGGGGCAGCCTGTCCACGAAGGAGTGTAGAATTTCTGGGGACAGCCAGTCATGAAGTCAGGGATACTGGTAGACGAGCTGATGCCAGGCCTGACTGACAAGTGAGTTCAGGGCCCTGAGGCGGCACCAAGTTGTTCTCTGAGGGGAATGTGGTGAGAGAAAGGGCCTTCCGCAAGGCCTGTGCTCGCCTGGGGCTCCGCGTGGACATCGTTTCTGTTGAGAGGGAGGGGAGGACACGGTCTAACCTAAGTTCCTCCAGACTGTTGTCTGCTTCTGATGGCCTCTTGGGAAAGGGCAGGAGACAGGAAGCAGCGCTCTGCATCTGTTACGCTCGCGGTTACGGTTGACCTCAGGCTGCTCATTTAACACCTCTGGACTTGACCTTCTTCACTTGGAAAAACGAGGGCGCTGGACATACCACAGTGCCGGGCGTGGTGGCTCACGCCTGTAATCCCAGCACTCGGGAGGCAGAGGCAGGAGGATTGCTGTGATGAGTTTGAGGCTGAGCTCAGGGCCAGCCTGAACTACAAAGCAAGACCCTGTCTCAAAAAAAACCTAAAAAAAAAAAAAAAAAACAAAAAACGAGGGCGCTGGGTAGTCATCTCCCTGAGTCCCAAGGTGCGGGCCCTGGAGGCTGCCTGGCAGTGCAGCTGCCCACTCCCTGGCTGGCACCCTCGGACTGCCACCAGAGAAAACGGCAGAGTAAGAGCTTAGCTCTTCCTCCTGGCCTCTGAGGAGGAAGGAGAGCATCGAGCTGGCCTGGAGGGCCTGGGAGTAGTGTGGAGACTGGCTTCGAGTCTGAAGCGCGCTGCCTAGCTTTCCTGGAGGGCCCGCCCAGGCCCCCCATCCTGTGTCTCTGGTGGTGTCCGCGGGCTGCAGGAGAGTGAGCTGTCTGGCGGGTGCAGTGCTTAAACGGTACTGCGGCTGCCTGCCCCGGCCTAGGCCCAGGGCCTGGCTGGCTCACTGCGCTCCCCTCCGCAGACATGGCCAACCTGGCCCTCCACGACCATGATGGATCCAGTGGTGCTTCAGACCAGGACACGCTGGCCCCTCTGCCGCACCCGGGGGCCGCCCCCTGGCCCATGGCCTTCCCTTACCAGTACCCACCACCCCCGCACCCCTACAACCCGCACCCAGGCTTCCCGGAGTTGGGCTACAGCTATGGCGGGGGCAGCGCCAGCAGCCAGCACAGCGAAGGTAAGCGGAGCCCCGAGCCCAGGCAGAGCGAGCACCCCGGCTTCGGCGCGGCTCTGAGCACCTGCCCCGCCCTGCGTGTCCCTACAGGCAGTCGGAGTAGCGGCTCCAACCGCAGTGGGAGCGATCGGCGCAAGGAAAAGGACCCAAAGGCGGGGGACTCGAAGTCGGGGGGCAGCGGCAGCGAGTCCGACCACACGACGCGCAGCAGTCTGCGGGGACCCCGGGAGCGCGCCCCCAGCGAGCGCTCGGGCCCGGCCGCCAGCGAGCACAGCCACCGCAGCCACCACTCGCTGGCCAGCAGCCTGCGCAGCCACCACACGCACCCGAGCTACGGCCCCCCCGGGGTGCCCCCGCTCTACGGCCCCCCGATGGTGATGATGCCCCCGCCGCCCGCAGCCATGGGGCCCCCGGGAGCCCCTCCCGGCCGCGACCTGGCCTCCGTGCCCCCCGAACTGACCGCCAGCAGACAGTCCTTCCGCATGGCCATGGGAAACCCCAGTGAGTTCTTTGTGGATGTGATGTGAGCAGGGCCCTCCCAACTGCGTCCCGCCCACCCTGCGCATCCCCACCCTCCGTCCACCTTTTTTACTTGTCTGGTACCTGAAAGGGAAATAAATGGAACTAAACGCAGGGCGCTAACTGCTCGCAGGGCTCAGCACGGGTTGGTGCAGCTAGCGATCGGCTCCGCAGCCCTAACCTGCCTCTGGCCCAGCTTCGCCCTCTGTCCCCTAACGCTGCGCGGGGCTTCGCAGGACTTGAGGGTCTGGGTCCGGCCTTGCTGGTGCCTCCTCTGTTCTGCACACCCTCACACCCTGCAGGAGCTGTCTCCGGGTGCTCACCCCCTTTGCCCGTTGGTATCAACATCATTTCGCTGTTCCGTTCAGCGGCATCATCCTGCATTAAACCCGGCCCTCCGAGCAAGAGTGCAAACCTCTTGATTTTGCCCCACAGTACTGACACCAAAACAAGTCCCTCCCACTGCCTTTCCTGTGTCCTGCCTGCTGCCTCTGTCCTGCACCCCAGAGCGCAAGCCCCTGCCTGTGGCCATCCAGGCCGTGGGTCCCAGAGAGCAGCTCCTGACTTCCCGGGAGCCCCTCCTGTCCCTGTGCCTGCTGCGTGCTGATTCCTCAGACCCTAACCTTACTAACCAGCAGGCTCATCTCACCTCAGGCCTGAAACATTTCTTTCTTTTTTTCCTCCCCCCCATTTTCCCTGGGCCTGGAGCAGCCAAGAATTTCGGGCTGTTTGACTTTCTGTGAGCCCTCAGCAATGGGAGGCTCAGCCTCCACGGAGACCAAGAACCCCGCTTCAGCAGCCCCTGGGACTTCCCAAGGATGTTCAGCCCCTCTCACACCTCAGCGCCACTAGGTTTCTGGGAGGGCTCCAGCTTCACCCATGCACGGGAGACCTTGTTTCTTTCCAGAGAAAATCAGTCTCTCTGTCTCTGTCTCTGTCTCTCTTTCTCACACACACACACACACACACACACACACACACACACACACCGCATATATGCACCCTCACTTAAGCTTTAGGGCTGGTCCCTGCACAGAGGGCTGGACCTTCTCCAGACAGTGGGGCTGGCCCCCCCGACTTGCCTCCCCCTTCCTCCTGGCCCTTGGGTCTCCCACACTATTCCAGTATCTTCCTACCTGGAAGAAGCCGTAAGCTGGCTCTCAGGCTGGACCCACGGAGCACTGTCCAGGTGCCGACAGGTCAGTCTCAGCCTCCCCATCTTTCCCTATTTTCACACTTACCTACAACACCCCAAAAGACAGGATCCTATAGGCCAGTTGAAGTTAGGCAACTTCTGGGACTTGATTTGTTTTTGTTTGTTTGTTGTTTTCAAACTCATTCTCCCCTAAACAAATTGTGATGTTCTCTTTCTTTGTTTTACTTTGGGTTTTTTGTTTGTTTGTTTATTGAGACAGGATCTCACTTCTTGATGTTCTCTTTAAGCCTCCACTCTAAAGTCTCCTGATTCGCCCAGACTCCCACAGTTGCAGGCTTAGGCTACTGAGAGTGAGATCATCACTGGCCCGGGCTTTAGGGCAAACTGAAGAGGGACATGTAAGCATTCATTCAACAAGTATTTCCTGAGGTTTTAGTGAACGAGGGGCTGTGTTGGAAGTATGACTCAGTCCTGCCCGCCTGGCTTTCCTCCCAAAGCCAGGCTGTGGGTTCTTCGAGGCACCACTACAGGGCCACCTCCTATACTTCTCTCTCTGATTCCGCCTTGTCCAGCTCTTGAGAATTCCTCTGCTACATTCATGCCTTCGGGGTTGGCATTTCCGCTGTTCCACCTTCGGTCTACGCACCTTTCCTCTCTGTTGACTCCTAAAACGCTCTCACCTATCCTGACGTCCTCAGTTGCTGTTGGTGCGCTGGTGATTCCCATACATAGCTCCAACCCCGTCATTCCCGGTCCTAAATCTCTATTTGTATCACCCACGGGACATCTCCATGGACATGTGCATAAGGACTCGACTCATGGCCCTGTTCCTCCTGAGTCCCTATCCTGGTGACCGTCCTCACATAGGTTCACCAGATAGAAACATTTAGGGGTTTAAATTCTTTCTTTTTGCATCTTATTAGAACATTTCATCCTTTCCACTCCAACAGTCTTCCTGGAATTTGTCCCTTTCTTTTTCCTTTGCCTCTAGTTTACCAGAGCATGAGATTTGAAGTCAGGATGATCTGGGTTTGAATTCCAGCTCTACGACTTTTTGTTTTTGTGATAGGAGAGTTATTTAACCTCTCTGAGCCTCAGTCTTCTTGTATGTAAAATGATAATAATACCTACCTCACAGGGTTGTTGTGAGGATTTAAATTAGATACTGTACGAGAAGTGCCTAGCACAGTGCCTGGCACACCATAGAGTAGGTGCACAATAAATGGTAGTCATTATTATTATTTACTCTAAATCATTTAAGGTGTTTGGAAGATAAAGCTTTTTCAGAGGGGGAGTTGGAGCCTTGAATGCTAACTCAAAGTTTAGAAATGCCTGTTTCAGTCATTTACTGGCATTGAGACGAGACCACAGATTGAGGGTGGTCAGATCTTCATCCTGCTGCATTCTGGCTTCTGGTAAGGAAGGGGATGCTGGGGATAGAAAGGTTCATAAACACATTTGCCCTTCCTGCCATGACAGTCTTAAGCCTAATAAGTAAAAGTAACGGGATACTGCTGTGTACAAAAAGAGAAACGGCAACATATTTTCTTTAGCTCCTCCAAGAATCAGGTAGAATTCCATGTTCATGGGCTTAATCTGCCTCCTCTTCTTAACTTTAAAGATCAATTCTGTTCATCTGAGGAAGAATTTAGACTCTCATGTCCAACAAAATTCAACTCAGCAACCATTTTCTAAGAAATATTTGCCTATAGAAGGTGCACACAGTTGCTGGTTAAACTGAGACTACTGACAAGAGTCATGAAAGCTTAGCTAGTTTTTCCCAAAAATGTGTCTCCTTTCCTTACCCCTCCTTGGCTCTTGGTTCTTGGGGAAAAGCATATGTCTGGAAGAAATATGAGGAAAACTTGGGAGAATCACACGTCTTCCCAGTGTGAGTGTATGTAAGAGAGAGAATGTGAGGTAAAGGTTGAAGAGTCCACTTTTCAGACAGGCTAGGAAAGGCCTACAGGAATCCAAAGTTAACCGAGGGACTTCTACGAAGACAAAGACTACAGTTCCCAGGATGCTTCTTGAGGAAAACGAGTGCGTGGTGGGAGCTGGTGAAAAGACGTATACTTCCGGCGGGGTGCTCTAAAGCCACGAGCCACCCCGGAAGTTGGGTGGGGCCGTCTTTCTAAGGCCGTCGGTAGTTGTAGTTTTATAAGGCTAGAGTCCTCAGTTGTCGTCGAGAAGGCCGCAGGGCCTGACGGGACTTGTAGTCGGCGCGGGAGGCAGGTGCGCAAGCGCAGCTGGGGTCGGGGCGGGGCCGCAGCACTGCAGTGAAAGCGGAGGCAGCGGGCAGGCGAGCAGGGGGCGGGCGGACATCTTAGGATCTGGAGAGCGGCCGGGCCTTCCGAGCAAGGGGCCGTGGACGTCAGGTGAGCTGGGGATTGGAATCTTACGGGGTCGGGGAGGATGCCGAGGATCATCTGCCCCGCTGCCCAGTCTTGCCTATCCCTGCGCTGGACTAGGCGGAAAGCTGCCCACACCCGGGAGTGGCCCCAGTCTTCAAGCTCCGGAGGGCACTGACGGCAGGGCGGGGTCGCCTGGGGTGCGGCTGCGGGACGGGCGGGGTGCGGCGCCTTCCACTTGATCTGCCAGGCTTCTCCCGTGAGGGCGAGACCAACAGGAATCCTCCTGGAACCGGGACCCTGAGGTTCGACCCCCTCCCTGGGGTCATGACAACCCCCAGCCCTCGGGGCGTCCTCTTCGGCTCTGGGACAATTGCCCTATCTCCCTTGACCATAACACATCCTTCGTGCCGTCTCCCTGGACGGTGACAGGCCTCTCAGTGCGAAACCCCCTTCCCTCAGTTAAGCGACACCCCGCGGCCCTTCTCTGACCTTTGACAGCCCTCGCACCCCACGGCGCCGTCTCCTCCCCTGGGCGAGTATCCCCCACCTCATGCCTGTGCACCTGAACCCCTAAACAGTCCCTAAGTCCTCCACTTTCCTATTTACCACCGCCCGTCTCTCTCTCCCTGTTTTCCCTTGTCAAAGCCTTGACCTGTGCCGCACCGGAACTTCTTTCCTTAGGGCTTTCCTCCAGCCCTGTCTGCTGCTGTGGGCTCACTAAGAATGCTGCTTGCTTGTGGTGGCTGCCAGTCTTTCCCTTAACAAAACGCTCCGTTCGTGCCTAGGGCCTCACTCAATGTTTGTTAGGGCCCGGAGCTACCTACCGCTTGATACGGTAGGCTTGGTGCTCAGAACTCTATCTCCATTTTACATTTCCTCTCCCAGCTTCTTTGGGAATAAAGAATGAGAATGTTTCTACCTCCTTGAAAGTCCACTGAACTACTGCCTGCGAAATTTATACGAGGGCTAACCCAGGAAATCTAGAATCAGATTAACCCCTTTTCTCAAACTGTCCAAGTTAGTTTGACCCAAATATTTGGGTAATTAAGACAGTCTGACATCCCTGCCCCTTGGTTATAAGTACTTGGGCCAGAAGTTAGTGGGTTTGGAATCAGAATTTCAGCAGGAAGAATCTAACAATTAGCCCCCCCCACACACACACACACATCCTTCCTTATTTATTGCACTCCAAAGCTTTTTGAAGGGGGTTGATCAGAAATAACCACAGTAAGCAGTTTGGATCACTGAAGCTGTAGCTTGCCAACACTGAGACCTTCCTCCTCTGCTACCTTCCTTATTATCTGACTGCCTGAAAAAGATGCACCTACCCAGGCCACACTTCTGGGTCCATGTCGGGGCCAAGGCCTGCCTCCTTTCCCTCCAGCTCTGAAAGCTGCGCACCCTTTCTTGGAATGTATAGACTTCTGGAGATTCAGGCCCTGCTTACATTTCATAGAAGGGGAGTGGAGCCTGTGAGACTGAGTGATCTAAAGGTTGTGCCCGGGGGCCCCAGGCCTGAGCCAGCTGGAGTAATTCCTACCGCCATGCCATTCCTGCAGCCTCAGGCAGGCCTTCTCAGTGACTCACACAGGCTGGAGCCGGAGTGAGAGTCGACACAGGAGGGGGCCGCGGGAAAGGATCCTTGCTTAGCTCAGCGCTGTGAGGAGGGGTTGGGGGTGGGGAGTTCGTCTCTGGCTCGGCCTCAGAAAAGGGAGGGTCAAAGTGGCCTTAGAATCCCGGGCCCAAGTCCTGTTTCTTTCTCCTCTCTACTGTGGGATAAACAGGAACTGGAGCCTGGCTGAGGGGAGGGGACTGCCTGAGAGGGCTGCAGGGTCACTTGCGAAAAGGTGGGGTGGGCAGAGCCAGCGACCTGGACTGCTCCATAGGGGACCTTGGCAGAACTTCTGAAGTCCTCCCTTCCCCCATCTGTCCTAGGTCTCTTCTGAGAGCAATGGGCCTCGGAGACTGAGCTGCCGCCATGATCGGAGGCTTATTCATCTATAATCACAAGGGGGAGGTGCTCATCTCCCGGGTCTACCGAGATGACATCGGGTAAGTCCCTTGGCTCAACCAGCTGTGCCCTGTTGCCCAGCCTCAGCATGCAGGACCAGGTTTTATTCCAACAGAGGCTTGACTTGGGCCACACCCCTTGCTGCATCCTAGAAGCTCAGCCAGTATAGCCTGGTTTCCTTTAGGACTGCTGGCATTGGCCTAGCACCCAGTGGCTGACTGTTTGGCAGGACCTCTGGAATGACTGGCCCCACAGCCTTAGAAATCCCTGTCCTTCCTACCGCCTGTGCCCCTCAGTTGTAGGCCTGGCTGCTGGAGATAAGTGCTTTTGCCAGGCAAGTTGATTACTCCCTTCAGGAGATGGAGGTCTGTCCCCAGTGGGTGGAGTTAGTGCCAGGCCAGAGGTACTGATCCATCTAAGTCCTGATCTGAGAGCCCTCTCACACCAGGAGCTCACCTGGAATCTCCTGCAGGCCTCTCCAGGCTGCCAAGTCCTGTCCCATCCCTTTCTCGGGGGGCACGCCGCTGACTCCACTCTTTTCAGTTCCTCGGGGTCACTCGTGGAGGGGAGGTTGTGAGCAAGTGCAACGCTCCTGGGTCACCAGTGGAACGGCAGGAAGGTCACACTGCCCTTTCTGGCCACTTTGAGTAGACCTGGACAGCTGCGTGTCCTGGGTCCCTCAGACCTTAATAAGAAGCCACACAGCCTTCTCATTCTGCCCCACCCTGCATGCCACCTTTCTTTGCTGACTGAAACCTCTTCTTGCATTAGCAGCTCTAATGAGATTAAGTTGCTCTGCTTCCTGCTGCTGTTTTTCTTTTCTCAGAGAACGTGAGATCAATAGCATGGGCCTATTGCAGTGTCCCTGGCTTTGTGTCTCCCTGGCTGGGGGTTGGCTTGGCCTGGACTCTGTGGCTGTTTATCCATTGGTTGGTGGTGTGGATGAGCTAGACGTGGGCAACACTTGACCTGCCTAAACCTTGCTAGCTATTTCCTCTAGTGTTCCCCTCCCCTGGGTGGGCCTGATTAAGCCAGTGCAGGGATCTGCCAACTTGCACGTGTCGCCGAGCTTGACCCCCTTGCCTGTCTTGTCTGCTTCCATCCCACGGTGTGTGCTGCCCTTCCTGATGTGTCGTGTGTCTAACCCTCTCTCTCCTTGCTGTCACTCCTCTTCTTGCTGGCATCATTTCTCTCATCCCATCTCATTGGCTGACATAGCAATAGGTAAGCGGCCTATCAAGCTGCTGCCCAGGTACAGGCGGGTGGGGGGCCCTGCCTCCCCAGTTGGTGTTTTCCTCTGTCCTTTTTTCTCCCTTGAACTTGCTCTGGAGTTGGATCCTGGACAAGAATGGGTGGCACAGCTCCAGGACCCTTGGTACTTCTCACCTGATAGATAAGTGCTCTGTCCACCTTCTTGAGGAGTCAGCCTTCCCTACCAGTGGGCTCACTAGTGGGAAGACTCGAGAAGCAAGCTTGTTCTCCTCTTTCTCTCCCTCTCGCCCCCTCCTCCTCCCTCCTCTCTCGTTCTGTCCCAGCCCCTCCCGCAGAGTTTACTAGGAAACCAGGGAGGAGGTAGCTGGGGGTATAGCTGGGAAGTTGGGGCCAGGGCTCTCTGAAACTGATGACTTTCACTTTATTGAGGTTATATTTGCCCTTTCGTCATTGCCACTTGACTTCCCTATTTCTCATGGCTCAAGCCCTCCTGTTCCCCAACTGGGAGCCACAGGAAGGGACACTAATGGTTTAGGCTGTGGCTTTAGAGTGTGGATGAGGTGTCAGCAGTGTGGAGGGTGAGGCTGTTGATCCCCACGGGCGAGGTCTGCACAGATGCTGAGCAGCCTCCGTCCCCTTTCCTCAGGAGGAACGCGGTGGACGCCTTTCGGGTCAATGTCATCCATGCACGGCAGCAGGTGCGCAGCCCTGTCACCAACATTGCTCGCACCAGTTTCTTCCATGTTAAGCGGTCCAACATCTGGCTGGCAGCTGTCACCAAGCAGAATGTCAACGCAGCTATGGTCTTTGAATTCCTCTACAAGATGTGTGACGTAATGGCTGCCTATTTTGGCAAGATCAGCGAGGAGAACATCAAGAACAATTTTGTTCTCATATACGAGCTGCTGGATGGTGAGGCAGGGCTCGGGTGGAGATGACTGGGTGTGGCTCCAGGGCTCTCGAGTTTTGTTCTCCGGTACCTGGTCTCTGGGCTGTGGTCTCTGTGCTCCTGAGAAAGCCCTTTCATGTCAAGCCCTAAAAGCTGCTCTGTAGCGGAGCACAGTATAAATAGGCCAGCTGTGGGGGTGGGGAGCGTTGGCCTTTCCTGGGGAACCTGACTCTGGGGGTAGTGTTCAGCCTCTCACTTTTTGCCTTGGGCCATGATTTGTTTACTGTTCTCTGGCTTTCCATCTTAGCAGCAAATTCGGAGCCCCCAGGGGCCTCACAGGCCTTTCAAGTGCACTATTTTCTTTTTTGGGTTTTTTTGGGGGGGGATTTTTTGGTACCGAGGATCAAACTTAGGACCTTGTACTTGCCGGGCAGGTGCAGTGCCACAGAACTAAACACCCCACCCCTGAGTGCACAGTCTTCTTCCTCTGTGATGTGTGAGTCCTTCCACCTCCCCAACATCTATTTTCTAGAGAAAACAGGGCCCAGAACCTCTTGACCTCACTCACTCACTTGCCATGTGATTCTCCTATGTGATTTCTGTATTTGAGAAAAATAAATGATCTTGTTTCTTACGAAGTATAAATCGCAGAATAAATATTGCAAGACGGGAAGGCCTTGCTGCAGATCTCACAGCACCACAGTGCCAGCCAGTCATGACCAGGCCAGGGGAAAGATCAGCATGAAAGGATCAGAGATTTAGCCCAGTGTTCCGGTGTCTGCCTCACAGGTGCAAGGTCCCAAGTTCAGTCCCCAGTACCAAAAATAAAAGAAAGGTGATTAGAATGAAAACGCCTTCAGCTTGTTTAGGGGCTGATGGTTCCCTTCCTTTTGCAGAGATCCTAGACTTTGGCTACCCCCAGAATTCAGAGACAGGTGCGCTGAAAACCTTCATCACTCAACAGGGCATCAAAAGTCAGGTACTTGAATTTTATAGGCTCCCTATAGGCAGGGTGGAGCCCAACCTCCCTTCATCCCAGCTGGTCCCTGGCCTTGTCCAAGCTGACTCGTGAGCCCCCAGTAACAGGAAGTGCTGGCTTGAGCCTCTTTCGTGTCTGCCATCCTGTTCTCCCTGTGTGGCCTTCCCACCCTAGGAGTAGCCGATTCAGCATCTCTTACCAGGAATCTAGCTTACACAGTTTTTCTGCACTGGGAGTAGGGGTGAGGGCTGCCCTGCCTGTTGCTCACGAGAGGAGCACTGGGGCCCTCCTTCATGAGCTAAGCCTCATGGCTGTCTCGTTTTCTGCCACCCTGCCGTTTCCCGTGGGATCCTCATCGGCCCTTTGGTCTCTAGCATCAGGTGAGTCGTTCTCTTTGCTTCCACCTTTGCAGTTCTGGTCTGTTTTCTCTAGCTCCTGCCCCTGGGGGAGGGGAAGAAGGGGTCACTGGGTGAGGACTCGCAGGGAGACGGAGAGAAGGGGGAGTGGAAGAGACAGGATTGAGGGACAGAAGAGTGACGCTGTTGCTGTTTGTCTCCACCCCCATAGACAAAAGAAGAGCAGTCCCAGATCACCAGCCAGGTGACCGGGCAGATCGGCTGGCGGCGCGAGGGCATCAAGTATCGCCGCAATGAGCTCTTCCTGGATGTGCTAGAGAGTGTGAACCTGCTCATGTCCCCACAGGGTGAGGCCCCCTCCTGAAGCCCAGTGGGGGACAGGGCAGGACCCTGGCCCTGGTGTCTAACCCAGCTGCTCCTTATTCATCTGTTCTGTCACCAGGGCAGGTGCTGAGCGCCCATGTGTCAGGCCGGGTCGTCATGAAGAGCTACCTGAGTGGCATGCCTGAGTGCAAGTTCGGAATGAATGACAAGATTGTCATTGAAAAGCAGGGCAAAGGCACAGCTGATGAAACAAGCAAGAGGTGCCTGACCCTGCTGGGGATCCAGAAGGAAAGGGGGTGCGCCTTGGAGGGCTCACTGGGGCTTGTGAACCATAGGTTCCTTCTGGACTTCGTTTCCATGGCAACTGCTCCCTCCCCTCGCACTCTGGCCCAGGGATCTTCCAAGTCAGACAGCTGCATTCTGGCAGTTTTGCATAACCCACAGAGCCAGCCTCAGATGGGGCCATCTCCGCGCTTGACCCGCGTCATTCCCATTCTAACCAAGAATGCTCTTCTGCTTCTGCCCACAGCGGGAAGCAATCAATTGCCATTGATGACTGCACCTTCCACCAGTGTGTGCGGCTCAGCAAGTTTGACTCGGAACGCAGCATCAGCTTCATCCCCCCAGATGGAGAGTTTGAGCTCATGAGGTATCGCTGGGCTGAGAGGAGGCGGGGTGCTGCTGGCAGGAAGTAGGGAGAGGGAATGGGGCCCGCTGCATGTTGCCAACCACGCTCTCCACCCCGCAAGGTATCGCACCACCAAGGACATCATCCTTCCTTTCCGGGTGATCCCACTGGTGCGGGAAGTAGGACGCACCAAGCTGGAGGTCAAGGTAGTGATCAAGTCGAACTTCAAGCCCTCACTGCTGGCCCAGAAGATTGAGGTGAGGAGGAGGGGCTGGGAGAGGAGGATGGATTTCCTTCCAAGAACAAAGGCGCTGTGTCAGGCCTGACAGCCCCCATGTGTTGCTGCTAGGTGAGGATCCCAACCCCACTGAACACGAGTGGAGTGCAGGTGATCTGCATGAAGGGGAAGGCCAAGTACAAGGCCAGCGAGAATGCCATTGTGTGGAAGTGAGTCCATCCTTTGGGGGCTGTAAAGGGCTCGACATGTCACGGTGTATCTTCACCTTTTGTCCGCAGTGCGGTTGGAGGGCAGGAGGGGAGTGTGCTTCTGCTTCCATGTCAGCTTTTGCACGTGTGTGCATGCGTGTGTATGCATGGCCACGCTGGGGCTCACACATGCACCTCTGTGACGTATCTGTGAAGCAGACACAGGCAGGCCAAGAGATAGCTTGTCTGTATATCTAAGCAGAAATTATAGCCCAGAGTACTGACGTACTTACAAGTCGCAGACCAGGCTTCTGCTGCAGGTAGTTTTCAGGGTCCTGATGGCGTTTACTCCCTGCTTGAAATGGGCAGCACCCCCACCCAGTTCCTCCAGACAGCCACAGGCACGTGCTGTCTTTCCAGGATCAAGCGCATGGCGGGCATGAAGGAATCGCAGATCAGTGCAGAGATTGAGCTTCTACCCACTAACGACAAGAAGAAATGGGCTCGGCCCCCTATTTCCATGAACTTTGAGGTATGGCAGGCGAGGGACCTGGCGCTGGTACGGGGTTTGCTGACTCTAGGGATGAGGAAGCTGAGGCCTATGTAGAATAAGAATGTGACTATAGTTCTCACGGACCCTTCAAGCCTCTTAAGAGGAGTTACTGGTCACCCTGAGAAATACTTTGACTTATCTTGGCTTGCCACAACACAAGTCTGAGGACAAATTTAGATTGAATGCCAGGTAAGATGCCAAGTTTCCTTACAGACAGGGCAAAGTGCTGACTTGGCCTTGTGCGTTTAGACATATCATTTTCCCCACCTTATTTTTTGAGTCCATAATACTGCGGGGGATAAGTATGTTCTAAGGCAGCTCTCCAGCTGCTGCATCCTGCTGACTAAAGGAATTGATTCGAGTTATCACAGGCAGGCCTGGCTTCAAGCCCCAGACGATTGCTAGTTACTCTTGGATATGTTTGCTTCTTTGATAACCTCTTAGAGCGCGCCCACCACGCCGGCTTCCCAGCTCCTTTCAGGACCTTTGCTGTCCAAACCCCTCTGCCTATCTGCAGTAGACTGAGAAGGCAGAGCTGTGGAACTTCCCAAAGGAGGAGCTGTGGGGGAAAGGTCACATCCCTAACTGCACCTGTCCTCTGCCCAGGTGCCATTCGCCCCTTCTGGCCTCAAGGTGCGCTACTTGAAGGTGTTTGAACCGAAGCTGAACTACAGTGACCACGATGTCATCAAATGGGTGCGGTACATTGGCCGCAGTGGCATTTATGAAACCCGCTGCTAGCTGCCTAGTGACAGCTGGCCCCGCTCCCCACACCCTTCCCCCGCGGGTCCGGGTGCCTGGGGTCCACGTATCAGTGTCTCCTCCCTCCTGCTTTGCTGCCTTCCCTTTGCACCAGCCCCTGAGTCTAGGTCTGGACCAACCACATCACACGCGGGACTGGCAGGGCAGTCCCTGGGCTCCTCGGCAGGGTGGTTTCTGGGGCTCCTGCTCTTCCATCTGTCCTTTTGTCCTGGCCCAGTGCCAGGCTCTGAGTTCTGTGACCAAAGCCAGATGGGCCCCTCCCCACCCCTGTGGCCACACCTCTGGAGTGGGAGGGTTGGCTGCCCCTCACCTCAGAGCCCCCCCAAAGGCCAGTAACAGATCCCCAGTCCTCAGTCCCTACTCTGCTTTGGGATAGTGTGAGCTTCATTTTGTACACGTGTGACTTCGTCCAGTTATAAACCCAATAAACTCTGTAGAGTGGAGTGACTGGCTAAGTGCTGATGTGGGAGGTGCAGGGGCGGGATTCCTTCCCAAAACTTTCTTAGGGGGCCTACTTTGAGAAGAATTTCTCATCAGGAAAGCTGTCAAAGTTCTTTCCTCGACTCTTCCCCGTTAGCCCCTTCTTCGCTGTCTAATCCCTTTTCGGAAGTGCAGACCAGGTCTCCGGGGTCCTCTAAGAGAAAAGCCTCAAGGGCAAACAACTCCAACCCAGCCAAGTTTCTGAGGGCAGATTCTTTCTCTAATCCACTCTTTGGAAGTATGGTGGACCCTTGAGTTATGACCAGAATTTTAGTTTTAACTTACAACCAGAATCTTGAGTTATAACCAGAACACTGGCCACTTGTGCTTCCAGATGGTCTGAGGTACAGATTTAACCCTTAAAGAGCTCTGGAAGGAACACTGCAGCATCGTTTCTTGTGTGGGGTTAATCAGAACTCCCAGGCCAGTGTCTCTCCAAGGACACTCAGATCTGCCTGTGTACAGGAGAGACTGAAAGATGTGAGAGGAGCCTGAGCCTTCACTGACCAGCCTGAGTTACAACCAGCCCTCATGAATGAACTGAGTTCATAAGTCAAGGGTTCACAGTAATTTTTAATTAGAATAAGTCAGGGTTTACATTTGGCATTTGGTCTTACAGCCATCCTAAGAAACTGAACTGAGTTTATTTCCCCATGTAGCCCACCTTCCTCTGGTCTTGGAGGAGAGGGGAATTTTATGTTGCTTGGAAACCTGGGGGAGGGCCAGGGATTTAGCAGAGTGTTACTGGCGCCTGCCTGGCAAGTGCAAGGTCCCAGGTTCATCCCTGGTAACCATATACAACAGTGCCGAGTGTGGTGACTCACGCCCACCAGCAATCAGTAAACATATCACAGTGCCAGGCGTGGTGGCTCATGCCTGTAATCCCAACACTCAAGGATTGCTATGGGTTCCAGGTTCCCTTGGATTACATAGTGAGCTCAGGACCAGCTGAACTACAAGGCAAGACCCTGTTTTAAAAAACTAAAAAAAAGAGGCCCGGGGATTTGGCTCAGTGGTTCCGCGCCTGTCTTGCAAGCGCAAGGACCCAGGTTGGATCCCTGGTAACCACATACAATACTGGGTGGGGAGACTCACGCCCAGCAGCAATCAGTACCACATATCACAGTGCCGAGCATGGTGGCTCACGCCTGTAATCTCAGCACTCGGGAGGCAGAGGCAAGAGGATTGCTTTGGTGTGAGTTTGAGAGTGCAAGGCCAGACTGAACTACAAAGTGAGACCCTGTCGCAAAAAAAAACAAACTAAAAAAGAAAAACCTGGTGGAGGGCCAGGGATTCAGCCCAGCAGTTCTGGCATCTGCCTGGCAAGCACAAGGTCCCAAGCTCAATTCTCTGTAACCACATACCACGATGCTGGGCACGGTGACTCCTGCTTGTAAGCCCAGCACTGAAGAGGAGGAGGCAGGAGGAATTCTGTGAGTTTGAGGCTCGCCTGGGCAACATACTGAGCTTAGGACCAGCCTGAACTACAAAGCGAGACCCTGTCCTAAAAAAAAGAGAAAAGAAAAACGTGGATTACTCCTACCTCTCCAGAGAAAAATATAGTAGTGAGCTAGCCCCTGAGGGGAGTACATTAGGGCAGATAAGAAAGCAGATTTGTCCTCCAATTTCCCTGCTTGGTTCCAGCTCTTTCAGACAAATCTTTTAAGAGAAGATTCCAAATAAACAGAAGAGTAACAGTGAACTCTGTCCCATCATTCAGCTCTGGCATGCTCAGCTCAGGGCCAGTGGTTCCTTAACATCACGTCCAGTGTGTTCCTGTCATCAGAATCCTACAAAGTTTTCCACACCCTGTATCCAAATAGGATGTGTTGTGAGTGGTTAAAGCATCTTAACAATTCATACCTTTCCCTCAGCTCTCAAAATTTTGTTGCTGGAGTTGTGTAGTTTCCCCATCAGAATTTGCCTGTTATATTCCTCTGAAGTCACTTAATATTGTCCTCTTTACCTGCATTACCTGTGAAATAGTTCTCACATCTAGAGGACCAAGGGCTTTTTAAATTTTAAACATCAGAAGCCGGTGTGGTGGTACACACCTTTAGGCTCAGCACTCAGGAGGCTCACAAGTTCCAGGCCAGCCTGAGCTACACAGCAGGACTATAAAAAACTCAGTCAATTTTATATGTATTATATTTTATTTATTTAGGCAGTACCAAGGACCAAACCTGGGCCCTTGTGCTTCCGAGATAGGCACAGTACCACTAGAGCTAAATCCCTGGCCCCAACCTAGTCAATTTTAAATATCAGGGCTGATTCCTTCCCATGGTAATGCTTAAACCAAGAGGATGAATGGATAACGATGTAATTTTTTAGATGCCAGTTTTGGAGCCAATCAAGAATATTCATGTAATAAAGCAGTAACATCATTTAGGGAAAGCACCTCCCTTTTTTTTTTTTTTTTAAGGTTTTTTGAGACAGGGTCTCGCTTTGTGATTCAGGCTGGCCCTGAGCTCAGCCTCAAACTCACATCACAGCAATCCTCCTGCCTCTGCCTCCCAAGTGCTGGGATTACAGGCGTGAGCCACCACGCCCGGCACTGTGGAATGTGGTACTGATTGCTGTTGGGGTGAGTCTCCACGCCCAGTATTTTTATGTGGTTACTGGGGCTCGAACCCGAGTCCTTGCGCTTGCAAGATAGGCGCTGGAACCACTGAGCTATATCCCCGGCCCCTAGCACCCCCTTTTTTAAATACAGAGTCTCGCTTTGTAGTTCAGGCTCGCCCTGAGCTCACTATGTAGCCCCGGCCAGCCTCCATCTCACAGCAATCCTCCTGCCTCTGCCTCCCGAGTGCTGGGCATACAGGCGTGAGTCACCATATCCGGCACTGTAGTATGTGGTTACGAGGAATTGAACTCCGGACCTTGCGCTTGTCAGGCAGATGATGGAACCGCTGAGCTAAATCCCCAGCTAGGGAAAGCCATTTTACTGACAGATGAATTGGGATGTGGAGAAGTAACTTTAGAGTTGGATAGGGAATATACATAAACCCAGATGTTTATCTGGGTTTGTAGCCTTCGGCTGTAGGAGAGCTAGTTTTCTGCGTGGTGTAAGGACTAAATGGCATTGGCTGTGGCCGGCTGGGTGACTGTCTTGAAAGTGTGAAAGGACACCAGGTGGTACAAGGTGGGGGCTGAGACCAGACACTGGACCAGAACAAAACCAGAAGCACAGGCCTCAGCCCCGGGCGTCTGAGCTCCAGGGGCTGCCGTGAGTCCTCTTAGTACTCTGCGGAGGCTGATCTGGCCTGGGTAGGCGTGCAGTAGCACGTGGGCCTGGAGGGAACACAGAGGTCCTTGCAAAACCAATGCGCTTTACCAGCAGGCGATCTCTGGAATGGCTGCAGCTAGCGGGACCACTAAGGCTTCGGCGCCTTGATAAACTTAGAGCGCCCTTTTCATAGCCCTTTGCCTCGTGACCCTGGGCCTCCCGGACGGGGAGATCTGAGACACGTGTGGGTTTATCTTCCTTGAGGTCAGAGGTGTACCAGCTGGATCGATCGCGCTTGCGCGTAGCCCAGCTAACTCCGCCTAGTGGGTTCCGCGCTTTTCTTACGTCACCGCTACGCATGCGCTTTGGAGGGGGGGCGAGTCTCGGCCGACGTCCTTCGGCGACTGCGCAGACGTCTCCTGACTGGAACATGGCGACTTGCGCCGAAATCCTGCGGAGCGAGTTCCCAGAAATTGACGGACAGGTCTTTGACTACGTGACCGGTGAGTCGAACCGAATCAATGGGCTGCAAAGGCCGAAATGGAGGTTGGGTGTGAGGATTTAGAGAAGGCGGTGCTGTGGGCCGTTGCCGGGGCTCTCCTCTGCGTGACCTCTTGTCCCGGGGGGCGGTTGCGTCTGGAGTCCGGGCTGGGGCAGCACTTCGGCCGCCGAAAGCCCTTGTTTGTCCGCCCTACCTGGTATCTCCCTGGTTCTGCCAACTCCGGCCCAGGCATCTTGCACAGCGGCAGCGCGGACTTCGAGTCTGTGGACGACCTGGTGGAAGCCGTGGGGGAACTGTTGCAGGAGGTGTCCGGGGACAGCAAGGATGACGCGGGCATCAGGGCCGTGTGCCAGCGAATGTATAACACCCTGCGCCTGTACGTGCCGGGAGTGGGGGCCGATGGGGGCGAAGGATCCGGAGACTAGGGGTGGCGGAGAAAGTGATGATCGCAGAGCTTTTCCCTCTGGTCCTAATTGTCCCTTCTATCCCCACCCACGTAGAGCTGAGCCACAGAGCCAGGGTCACAGTCAAATTCTTCTGGACGCCCCCATCCAGTTGTCAAAGATAACAGAGAACTATGGTAAGAGTGAGCGGGGATTGAACTAGCTGTTCTTTTTTCCTCAGCCTCCACCTCGGTCACCTGCCTCCTCACCCCACCCTACCCCGCAGTTTAGGACAAGGGTTGTAAGAGCCAGTTGGTCTGTATGTGAGAGTAAGGAGCCTATGATGAGGGGAAGAAGGATGGAGGAATTTTGAAGTTCTTGAGCATTGTGGTAGGAAGCATGGGCCTTAAGAATTGGACAGACTTGGGGGCTGGGGATTTAGCTCAGTGGTTCCGGCGTCTGTCTTGCAAGCGCAAGGACCCGGCTTCGATCCCCGGTAACCACATACCATACTGGGCGTGGAGACTCACCCCAGCAGCAGTCAGCACCACCTACCACAGTGCCGGGTGTGGTGGCTCACGCCTGTCATCCCAGCACTCGGGAGGCAGAGGCAGGAGGATTGCTGTAACTCATGTGAGTTTGAGGCTGAGCTCAGGGCCAGCCTGAACTACAAGGCGAGACCCTGTCTCAAAAAAAAAGAATTGGACAGACTTGGCCTAACATTCCCCACCCCACCCTCACCCCTGTTTTGCAACACTGAGTTCTTTATGTGGCTCAACTTGTGTATCCTCCTTGGATGCGAGGGGTTTTTGTTATTTTTGGTGGGGGATGGTTCAGGATTACAGTCCTTGTAGCACTCTCTTTAAAATGTCTCTCTGTGTACTTGTTTCTTATTAGTTGAAATATTAGTTTCCTTTTCCTCAGGGAGAAGGTGACTGCTTTTTTTAAATCACTTACAGACTGTGACATGAAACTTTCTGGGCTGCTAAAGAGGGAACAGTCCTCGGTGAGGAGAAGGGAGAGAGGGAGGGGAACGTACCTGGCAGGGTAGGACCTGTCTGACTGGGAAGGAGGGGATCCCCCGTTAGTGTCTTTCCCTGTGTGTTGAATCTGTTTCCCGTGAGTACGTGGTGAGGGTTTGCCTGAGCTGTTTCTCGGAGCCTGTACCCCACAGCAAGAGGGTTGTGTTTGGAATTCACTTAGACGGTGAATGCGAAGAAGCTAGAGAAGGCGGAGGCCCGACTGAAGGCCAAACAGGAGAAGCGCTCCGAGAAGGACACTCTGAAGACCAGCAGCCCGCCGTGAGTTCAGGAAAGAGAGCTCAGGAGAGGACAGAGCAGTCGCCCCCGGGAGAGGAGGGTGTGGGAGCACTAAAGTCTGTGCGTTGCTCCCTTTCAGAGTCCTAGAAGAGGCATCAGCCAGCCAAGCAGGTAGCAGAAAGGAGAGTCGGTTGGAATCATCTGGCAAGAACAAGTCCTATGATGTGCGGATTGAGAACTTTGATGTGTCTTTTGGTGATAGGTGAGGGACCGGCACTGTGAAGGGGGGTGGTTTCTTCATCTCAGTTAAGGAAGAATTTGAAAAGATAAAGTGGGGCTAAAAACGGTGTTAGGGTTCTTTGGTTAAGCTCGCTGTGACCCTGTTCCATCTCTCCCTTGGTCTCCTTTCTGCCATTCCTGCAGGGTGCTGCTGGCTGGAGCAGATGTTAACCTGGCTTGGGGCCGCCGCTACGGGCTGGTAGGGCGGAACGGGCTGGGAAAGACGACACTGCTGAAGATGCTGGCCACCCGGAGCCTGCGGGTTCCAGCCCACATCTCCCTGCTGCATGTGGAGCAGGAGGTTGCCGGAGATGACACCCCTGCCCTGCAGAGTGTGCTGGAGAGTGACAGCCTACGAGAGGACCTGCTGCGGCGGGAACGGGAGCTCAGCGCCCAGGTGGCTGCGGGCAGGTGCGAGCTCCAGGCTCCGGGCTCCGCACTCCGCACTCTGGACTGAGGAGTACCTAGAAGTGTCCTTCACAGAATGCCCATCACGCTGTCACAGCCCTTGGTTCACATGGGCTCCTGGTGACCCCTGGAGTGCCCATTGCCCTTGCTTCTTTGGGCAAGTCCTTTCTGTGCTGTGTTCCTGGCCGGGAAACAAGCAGCCAGTGGCCTGCTTTCCGCCATGACAGGGTATAGGACATCCTCCTGGATGGACCTGACTTAGCCTTGTTGCTGTTTCTCCTTCCCAGGGCAGAGAGCGCAGAAGCTGCACAGCTGGCTGAAGTCTACGCCAAGTTGGAGGAGATTGAAGCTGATAAGGCCCCTGCCAGGTATTTCAGGTTGCCCTTCTCTCCCTTAAATTTCCCGTTTGCATCCGATAAACTATTCCAACTGGATCCTTCAATTCTTCACTCCTAGAGCGTCCGTCATTCTTGCTGGGCTTGGCTTTACCCCCAAAATGCAGCAGCAGCCCACTCGGTGAGTCACTAGTTTCGGCTCCAAACACTGCGGACTCTGCTGTTGCTTGCCCTGGTGAACACCCAGCCCTAACGTGATCTGTCTGTCTGTCTTTAGGGAGTTCTCAGGTGGCTGGAGGATGAGACTGGCGTTGGCCCGGGCCCTGTTTGCTCGGTGAGTCCCTTGGGCTTGTGTCGGGAGCCCTGTGGAAGCTAGTCCTTAGAACGCAACAATGAGCCAGAGGTGAGGCCTGAAATCCATGCTATATGTTCTTTCTTGTAGGCCAGACCTTCTGCTGTTGGATGGTGAGTTTGAGGACTCTCAGGTGGGGGGGGAAGAATAGGATAGCATCTGCTTCTGAGTTCTCCAGCTCTTCAATCCCAAACGTGTGCTCTCCTGCTTCCTCCAGAACCCACAAACATGCTGGATGTCAGGGCCATCCTGTGGCTGGAGAATTACCTGCAGGTAAGTTAAAGGTTTTGGAGTGGGTTTAAGGAAAGTCAGGCTCCAAGGTCCTTGGGGGCCTGGGAGCTGACTCCCATCCTGTGAACCCTCAGACCTGGCCCTCCACAATCCTAGTCGTCTCTCACGACCGCAACTTCCTGAATGCCATTGCCACAGACATCATCCACCTGCACAGCCAACGGCTAGACGGTTACCGGGGAGACTTTGAGACCTTCATCAAGAGCAAGCAGGAGCGGCTACTCAACCAGCAGCGCGAGTACGAGGCACAGCAGCAGTATCGCCAGCACATCCAGGTGCGGGGCCAGCTGGGCTGCAAGTCCCATCAGGGGTGTCAGAGCTGGGTGATCAAGAGGTTGATCAGCACCTGCCCTCCTTCCTCAGGTTTTCATTGACCGCTTCCGCTACAATGCCAACAGGGCCTCTCAAGTGCAGAGTAAACTCAAGATGCTGGAAAAGCTGTGAGTACAGTCCTTGGTCAAGCTCTGAATTCTCCTGTTCTCTTCATTTTTTCCTCCTTTTTGATTTTCTCTTTTTTTGTTGTTGCATTTATTTATTTATTTATTGGCATTATTGAGGTTGAACCCAGAGGCTGTGCACTATGCTACATCCCCAGCCTTTATATATGTAATTATATTATATTATGTAAGTTTTTTTTTTTTTTTTTTTGAGACAGGGTGTTGCTTTGTACTTCAGGCTGGCCTGAACTCATTATGTAAGCCCAGGCTAGCATCTAACTCACAGCAGTCTTCCTGCCTCTGCCTCCCAAGTGGTGGGATTATAGGCATGAACCACCATGTCCAGCATTGTGATATATGTAGGGGTGAATGAAACTTGGGACCTTTTGTTTGCCAGGCAGATACTGGAATCACTGAGCGAAATCCCTGGCCCCTATTTATTTATATCTGAGACAGAGTCTCACTCTAGTTCAGACTGCCCTAGAACTCAGCGTGGAGCTCAGGTTGCTCTGGAGCTCCAAGCTATATGCTGGGGTTACAGGTGTGAGTCACCTCACCCAGCTTTTAGTTGTTTTGGGGGGGGGGGTTTGGTCACACTTTATAGTTCGGACTGGCTCCAAACTCACCTCGCCCAGGCTAGCCTTGAACTCAGAGCAATCCTTCCTCTGCCTCCTGAGTGCTACGTTTACAGGCATGAGCCGCCACACCCAGCGTTTGTGGTACGTGGTTACCAGGGATGGACTTAGTACCTTGAGCTTGCTGGACAGATACCAGAACTACTGAGCTAAATCCCCAGCCCCAGCCTTTAGTCTTTATTTTGACACAAGACCTCACTAAATGGCCTAGGCTGGGCTCTAATTTTTAGTACTCCTGTCTCTGCCTCCCCAATGCTAGAATTATGGGTATGTACTGCCACATCCATTTCTTCCTGCATTTTGCAGGTCACCTCTTGGTGCTGCCCCCGTTCTAGGTCCCTTCTGGCAAGCGGCCTACCTTGATGCCCTCCCTTTCCTCAGAGAGCAGAGTATTTGGCACTACTCCTGGAGGGTTAACCCTACCCAGCAATCACCAGTCTGCTTTGTGTGTGTTTGCTTCTAGTGGACTCTGCATAGAAGGGGAGTCATCAGTGTGTGATTGTTGGCGTCTGGCTCTCACCTCGTGTCCCCAGGACTGTCCCTGTGGCACACATGAGTACTTCACCCTGTGTGTGGCTGCATGCTGCTCCCAGAGGCTGGGAGGCTGCAGAGTTTATTATTCATCAGGTGATGAGCCTGGTTTGTTTCATTTTAGTTGGTATGGAAAATACTCTTGCTGGGTAAGGTGGCACACACTTGTAATCCTAGTGCTTGGGAGGCTGAGGCAGGAGGATGACCTTGATTAAGGATATATAGAGAATTGGAGTCCAGCCTGAACTGTATAGTGAGACCCTGTCTCCAAAAATGTGCACATTTAAGTATAAGTTTTTAGTGGGTATGTTTGCATTTCATCGAGTGCACACCTAAGGGTGGATTTGCTGATGTATGTGGCAAATTCATATTTAACTTCAGGCAGCTCTGCCAAACTATTTTTTAAAAATAAAGGTACAATTTTTACATGTCTTTCAGCATTGTATAGAGTTGCAATTTCTCCGTCTCTTTGTCAACACAAAGTCTTAATGCTCTAAAGTTTTAGCTGTCCTGTTTGGGTGTGAAGTCACAGTGATTTTTTGTTGTTGCTTTTTGGTTTGTTTGTGTTTTTAGATAAGGGCTTGCTATGTAGCCGAGGCTGGCTTCTAACTCATGGCAGCTATCCTCCTGCCTCACCCTCCCAGATGCTAGAATTACAGAAGTATACAACCGTGTTTGGTTCATAGTCAGTGAGGTCTTGTTGTTTGTATCAGCATTCCTTTAATGGCTAATGATACTGCACATTGGGGCTGTAATGGTTTTTTTGTTTTTTGGGTTTTTTTTGAGACAGAGTCTCACTTTGTAGTTCAGGCTAACCCTGAACTCACTATGTGGCCTGGGCAAGCCTAGAACTCATAGCAATCCTCCTCTCTCTGCTTCCCAAGTGCTGGGATCACAGGATGAGCCACCACGCCCGGCACTGTGGTATGTGGTGCTGATAGCCGGTGGGTGTGGGTCTCCACACAGGCATTGTTGTATGTGGTTACTGGAGATAGAACCTGGACCCTTGCACCCAAGCGCTGGAACCACTGAGCTAAATCTCCGGCCCTGGGGGTTTAATCTTGAGGCAGCCTTTCTAGGAGTTCTGGGAGAGAGATTGACTTCACATGGTTAAGGCCTCTGTGATATGGGACCATTGCAGTGTATTAGCCACACAAAGGGCTGGGGACATAGCCAGCACAAGACCCCCTGCCCATTGTGCACAAGATCCTAGCCTCCATCCCCGCACTACAAAAACAATGAAGTTTTTCATATGCTACAAGAAAATAATGCTCTTTTTTACCTGATAGTGAACTAAAACAGTGTACTCAGGATAGTGCTAAAGGATAGGAAAACCATAAACCTTTTCGAAGTTTTGCCTTTGAGTTTCTATTACTTGTACAAGAGGATTTTAAGTTTTTGGAAACTGGAACCCAGGACCTCATATAAGTTAGATGGGCTCTACCAGCATTGGCCGTCATGGTTTTTTGAAGTCATAAACCTAGTCTGTCCCATCTCTCCCTTCAGACCAGAGCTGAAACCAGTGGACAAGGAGTCGGAGGTGGTCATGAAGTAAGTGCTAAGCCCGGGGCCTGTGGGAAGCTCTTATTCTGATCACTGCCAGGTTCCTCACCTGCAGCTCCGCAGGTTCCCAGATGGGTTTGAGAAGTTCTCACCGCCAGTTCTGCAGCTAGACGAGGTGGACTTCCACTACGATCCTGAGCACATCATCTTCCGTCGCCTGTCGGTCTCTGCTGATCTGGAGTCTCGAATATGTGTGGTACAGTTGCTGGGTCTGTGTTTCTTGGGTGTGCTGTGGGCTGATGCCAAGCCTGAGGAGTAGGGGCCTGGGAACAAGAGTGAGTCAGACAAGGGGCAGTGCTGTCCTGACACCACCCCTGCCTGTCCTCTGGGCCCACACAGCCAGCCTGGGAGAGGAGAAGCCTGGCGTGCATACTGTGTAGGTACTACTTCACCTCCCTGGCCTCAGTTCTGGGTGTTTTCTCAGCTGTGTGGCATTGAGGCAGGAGGCCGGGTTTCAGGGTGAGACTTCAGGTCCTGGCTGTACATCCCCTGGCAGGTAACTGAGTATTTTCTTCCTCTTTAAACGAGAGGAAACATTGGTCTTGTGTGGTATGGACACAAGTCCGTGCGCAGCCCTTGGCCCCTGGGCGTCTCCGGCTCCCTTATCTGCGTAGTTGCCTGGGCCTGTTTTCGGTCATCTGTCCATCTCATCCTCCAAGAACCAGTACCCCTTACTGTTCTTATGCTTCTTGCAGGTTGGGGAGAACGGGTCTGGGAAGTCTACGATGCTGAAGCTGCTCATGGGGGACCTGGCACCTGTTCGCGGCATCAGACATGCCCACAGGTCAGGTTGCGCCCGTGAGCCCAGGCTGTCACACACCCACCGCCTGCAGCCCGAAGCCCTCAGTACCATCACCGCCACCTCTGCTTCTGCCTGCAGGAATCTGAAGATTGGCTACTTCAGCCAGCACCACGTGGAGCAGCTGGACCTGAACATCAGTGCTGTGGAGCTGCTGGCGCGCAAGTTCCCAGGTGCGTGCGGGACGTGACCTGAGCTGGAGGCCTCCCTGGGGCCTGTGGGGAGCGGGCCGGGCTGGGCGGCCAGGCTGGGGTGCATGACGCTGGCACCTTCTCAGGCCGACCAGAGGAGGAGTATCGCCACCAGCTGGGCCGGTACGGTGTCTCTGGGGAGCTAGCCATGCGCCCTGTCGCCAGCTTGTCTGGAGGCCAGAAGAGCCGGGTAGCCTTCGCTCAGATGACCATGCCCTGGTGAGTCCCCAGTTTCCCTGCTTGTCATCTTGGTGCCAAAAAGGTTCGTTTTCTCCTGTGCCCTCTCATCCCGTAAGTGCCCGCACCTGCTGCCTTCCAGCCCCAACTTCTACATCCTGGATGAGCCCACAAACCACCTGGACATGGAGACAATCGAGGCCCTAGGCCGCGCGCTCAACAGTTTCAGAGTAAGTGTGGCTTCCCTGCCTGCTCCGGCCTGCCCGCTCCAGCCTCAGCGCGCCTCAGCGCCCCACAGCCCGACACCTCCTGCTCTCCCGTCTCAGGGTGGCGTGGTCCTGGTCTCCCATGACGAGCGCTTTATCCAGCTGGTGTGCCGCGAGCTGTGGGTATGCGAAGGAGGAGGCATCACGCGGGTCGAGGGCGGCTTTGACCAGTACCGCGCCCTTCTCCAGGAGCAGTTTCGCCGGGAGGGCTTTCTCTAGGCCACCTGGTGGGCTGTGAAGACTGTGCCTAGGACACCGCGTGGGCCGCCGGCTCCAGGCCATGGCCTCCCCCACCTCGGGGACAGCCTTATGCCCAGATCTCCTTCGTTTTTCCAACTGGAGCATCCTGTGCACAATTGGGGGGCCTGTCTGAGGGTTTGTGAGGACTGTGCCCCACAGGGAAGGGGCTGGAGGAACCTGAGGGGTCTCAGAGCCCGCCTGCCCCACCCGCCCAGCCGGGCCCTGCGTGGCTGCTATGTAAATTAAACTTGTGCATCTGTCTGCTCCGGCTGCTCCCTGGCCAGCCCCTGGCTGCCTGCTGAGCCCCCTGCTCTGCTGGGCATTTGCTTCCCTGCAGCACCTTCTTGTCTGGCACAGAGATGTCCCAGGCTTGGCCTGAAGAGAAAACGCCTCCCATTTTCTGTAGGAGTCTCTCGCCCACACACCCCTGCTCTTCTCTGGGCCCTCAGGACTCAGAAGAAGCCATCTTAGCTCTTGTTTTGCTTGAACAGTGTCACATTTATGTCTCCTTTAAGCACGCAGCCTGAGGAGGGGATTGAGAACAGAGTCTAATGAGAAGAGACGGGACGCTTTGTTCTCAGATTAAGTGTCTTAGAGGAAGCCAGGAGCAGTGGCACACTCGTGTAGTCCCAGCTACTTGGGAAATTGGCACGGTGTATACTTGGGCCAGCCTGGGCAGTATAATGAGACCCTGCCTCTTAAGAAGTAAGGAGGGCCAGGGGTTTCGCTCAGTGGTTCTGGTGTCTGCCTGGCAAGTCCAAGGTCCCGAGTTCAATCCCATAAAACCACATACCACAGTGCCAGGCGTGGTGGCTCACGCCTGTAATCCCAGCACTCAGGAGGCAGAGGCAGGAGGCTGGTGGTGAGATGGAGGCTGAGCTCAGGGCAACATAGTGAGCTCAGGGCCAGCCTGAACTACAGAGCGAGACCCTGTCTCAAAAAAACTGGTCCCCCCCAAAAAAGGAACATTGGGGGAAAAAAAAAAAGCAGGGAAAGACATCAGTATGACTTACAAATGTTGCCTCTGAAGGATTTAGTTGCTGTTCGTAGTGTGCAGAAGACACTGAGGCTTCCCCTCACCGACAGTAGGGAAGTAGTCAGCGCAAGCAGCTCACCAGCCCCAAGGCATTGCAGTCACAAAGCTCCAGCGAGGACCCACACCTCTGAGCTGCTGAGGAGAGAGGCCGCTCGGGGATCGTGGGTGGAGAGGGGCCCGCTGGTGCCCACGGGGCAGGCAGCTCTCGGGGAGGTGTGGCTCTGGCCACGTCTGAGGCCATCACCCCTTCAGTGGCCCTGCGGGTGCTCTGCTCTGGCATTCTCTGCTCAGGAGTTCTGACTCCTGTGGTCTCTGGAGGCTTCAGTGACACAGTCTGGCTTTGTGCGTCAAGGGCACTGGAGTTAGAGCAGAGCTGGGCTAGCCACAGAGCACCCTTCACCCGTTGCTCATTTGTCTTTGTGGTGGAGCTACATCCCTACACACACCTTTTTTTTTTTTTTTTTTGAGTAGGTCTCACTATGTGAGTTTGGCCTTGAATCCACAGTGAACCTCCTGCCTCAGCCTCCCAAGGGCTGACATTACAAACACGTATACTTGGCTCTTGCTTGGTTTCTTTCTGGGACCACTGTGAGGATTTGGTGCCGCCATTCAAGCTAACCAGTGGGAAAGTGATTTCTGTGTGAAGGAGCTGACCTGAAGAGCTGTGTGGGAAGAGTGGCCCGCGACACAGGCCAGCTGGGAGGAAGGAAAGCAAGCGCCTGCGACCCGTCCACCCTGCAGCCTGGCGGGCTCTCGTACACTTTTCAGGCTACAGGGCGACATTCCATGGCCTGCCAGCCAGGTGTAGTCTTTCTCGGCCTCCCAGGGCTGGGACTCTAGATTTATACCGTGTGCCAGTTCAGGAAGATGAACCGGAGAAGCAGGAGGACCTTGAAGGAGAGGAGCAGAGGCAAAGAGCCCATTACCGAAGTCCACCTGCCTCGGCCCTGAATGGGGCTGTGCAGCACTGACCTCTGCTGCTCCCAGGGACACAGCTGTGACAGCACCAGAGACAAGGGGGAGCAGGCCATTCTCAGGATATCAAAGCAAGGCAGGAACTATAGTTTCTTGGTGCTGCGGTGCTGAGGATTGGACCCAAAGACTCACACAGGCCAAGCAAGTGCTCCACCACTGAGCTACATCCTCATCCCTTTAAAAAGAACTGCAGCAGGATCTCAGTAAGCTGCCCACACTGGCCTCGGTCCTCCTGCCTTGGTTTTCTGACTAGCTGAGATGACCGGTGTGTACCTCATAAGCAAAAATGCAGTGAAAGTTCCACCGAGGGGCCCTTCATTGGGGCTTCCTCCTTCCTGTCTCTGTGCCGAGCCTGTCACAGAGCTGGTCTACGATGGAAAAACTAGCCTGGGAAGCAGTGAGAAGCCACACATGTCCAGATTGCCACTGTGACGTCACATGCCCAGGAGCAATTCTGATAGGCGCCTTCCAGACCTGCGGTGAGAACCCCACTGGCCCCATGGGGCCCAGCCTGCCGCCTGAAGGTGCCTGTGACACTGCTCAGGCCAGCAGAGGGAGGCCAGGACTTCCACCGAGATACGGGAGGAGGCCCTTGGCTAGCCAGCTCCAGACTGGCCCATAGACCTGCTATCAGCAGCCGGGCAACCTCGCTTCCTGAGCCACCAGGAACCATTTGCACCCTGCCCCGTGGAGGCTTTGGAGCTGTGCTGTGTGGCCCTTTCTTGCCAACCAGAAATCCCAGGGTCTGCTCGGCCTCGGCGCCTCTCGCACCCCAGCTTCCTGACGCCCTGCAGTACAGGCTGCACTGCCACACTTTCCATCTTTTCCACAGAGCTGGAAACCAGGAAGCCAGATTTCTCCTTTTTGACAAGGTCTCGCTACGCTGTTGGGGCTAGCATTGAATTTACAGCAATCTCCTGCCTCTGCCTCCTGAGTACTGGGATCACAGGCATGTGCTGTAGCACCTGGCTGATCGCCATTTTTATAGAAGAGAAAATGCGAGACTAGCCAGATGTGGCAGGAGTACATTCCAGGCTACTAGTGTCACTCTAGAGCATGGCTCTTCACCACATGGGCTGTGGCTTTCCGTGTGATGGTGCTGTGCTGAGTTGCCATAGCTCTCAAACCTCTTTAACCTCATCCCAGACTACGGGGATGGGACTTCGGACTACAGCAGGCCTGGAACAGGAGCCTCTGGCAGCGAGAAGCCACACGTGTGTGCCGATGTGCCAGGTGCCCGAGTGAATAAATGGTGCAGGGTTCATGGCCCAGTGAGAAAGTGACACATCAGCACGATCCAGGGTTCAGCAGATCTGCCTTTCCTCAGTAATAATGCGCCTCCAGAAATGAGCATCCCAAGGTGGTCTTGTTTTTGAGAAAGCATCACAACCGACTCCCACAACATTGTGATTCCTGTTTCTCTGGGTAGTTGGAGGGATTAGTGAGACAAGCTTGTGTGTACAGTGCCTTGAGAACTGTAAGAGGTGACATCGCACAGATCCAGGAGGGGTTATATCATGGGCGGAGTCCAGGGACAGCAGCCTGCTGGTCGCCCACAGGGACACACGCACACGCACGCACGCACGCACACCCCTGTCTCCACACCTGCGGGCCAGGCCTCAGCAGGCCGCGTGCGCACCGCGGTGCGAGCCCACCTTGTTCGCCTTCACACCTAATGACACACGGAGGTCACGCGCTGTAATTCCGGGCTTCTGGCTTAGGTTACACCAGCGGGTAGTGGGGAAATAATTTCTGTTTTGCTTTGCTGTACAGAGAGGCCTTGCAAACCCTGAATTAGAATATTTACGGAGCCATAGCAAGGCTTTTAGTTTGCTCTTCTGAGGTGAGGTCTTGCTGTATGGTCCTGAGCGTGCTGAGTCCCCGGCATGTCGGAGCGCACAACCACCCCATTGGACCCTGAGGGGTGCGCCCACACGAAAGGGGTTTTCAGGTCAGCCGCCTATCAGATGCTAAATTAAGCTGATGGTATCGGACAAAGGCCTTGAGCTTGAGCGTAATAATTTCCTGAGCCCTGCGAAGCCGTACCCTTGTTGTCTGTGTTTTATTTACAAGAGTTAACAAACCAGAAAGGTGCACGTTAGGCAGCCTGTGGGTGGAGACCCAGGTCCACCCAGCCAGGAGACCGAGGCTGGTGGGAAGCGGGGTTGTGGGGAGACCCCACAGGAGAGGTGTGGAGGCTCTGCTGGGCAGCCTCCGCCCTGGGATACACCTGAGGTGCCCGCCCGGGAGCGCCACCAAGTGTCCAGAGTGTGTAACACAAGCTTAATTTATTCAACAATTTTTTCCTCAAAACTTCACACCGCGAGCCCAGACCTGGTGGTGCACAGCTGTTATCCGCGTGCTTGGAAAGCTCAGGTCGGATGGTCTCCTGGGACGACGAGCAAGGCCAGCCTGGGCAATATTGTGAGGCCCAGGCTGGCAGACAGAGACTGCCCTTCAGACTCAGTGCCCTCCCTTGTTGACCTACGCAGTGGCATCTGGTCATCCGCACCTCGGGAAATCTGAGGCTGCTGCTCCCACTTGATACAGGCTTCTCCCAGCTGCAGCCACCTCGCTCGTAACTGTCTCACAGGCAGTGAGCACTCTGTGACCTCCTTGTGTGCTTGTGACTAGGAACAGCAGGAAGGGTGGGTCCAGGACAGACAGGAATCTGTGGAAAGAGCACCCTTCATCTGATTTGATATTTCCTCTTTTTTGGGGGGGGTGTTTTTGAGCCCGGGTCTTGCTATGTAGTTCAGGTTAACCTTGAGTTCACTGTATAGCCCAGGCTAGCCTCAAGCTTAAAACAGTTCTCCTGCCTCAGCCTCCCACATGCTGGGATTACAGGCATATATCCCCACGCCCAGCTTGTTTTTGTATTTTTGAAATGTTCATTCTTGAGGTTAAGTCTTTCCCCCTGAAAGATGGGTTTGCCAATCCCCTGTTATGTTGATTTTTTGTACTATAATGTTGTCCAGAGATAAAACTCAATCTAGATTCCAAATATTCCACAACCCTCTGTGAGTTATTTAATGCCTCTGAGTTTTCAATCTGAGTAATATGGTAATTAAAATATGTATACCAGGGCCAGAGATTTAGCTCAGTGGTTCCCTGGCAAGCACAAGGTCCTGAGTTCGATCTCCAGTACCACATGTTACCATGCCAGGCATGTTGGCTCACACTTGTAATCCCAGCACTCGGGAGGCAGAGGCAGGAGGATTGCCTTGAACTCATGGCCAGCCTAGGCTACATAGTGACTTCAGGGCCAGCCTGAACTACAAAGCGAGACCCTGTATCAAAAAAAAAAATTATACCAAAGACTTAAATGATTAAATGAAATAATGTACATAAAGCACTGGCTTAAAAAAAGGAAAAAGCTGGACGGGGGATTTAGCTCTGGCACCTGCCTTGTAAGCTCAAGGTCCTGGGTTCGATCCCATAATTTTACTTTCAGAAGGAAGTTTATTTAGAGTTTTAGGAAAAATCAATAGAAACTAGAAGAGGAAGTAACACCAAGGAAGCTACACAGGAGCTGGAGCTTCAGCTCGGAGTGGAGGATACGATTACCGTGGGTGAGTCCTGGCTCCCCCTCCAGGAGAGAGAGGGAGCGGCAGCAAGCAAGCACTGTGGTCTGGATGGTCCACAGCACGCTAGACAGAGTAAAATTATAGGATATTTACTTGTTAATTGAGAAGTAAACTAGGGCAGCAGTGCCACACTTATCTGGCAAGCCCAAGGTCCTGAGTTTGATCCCTGGTACCAGGAAAAAAAGCAGTAAATTAAAAACTTGGTATAGTGATGTACACCTATAATCCCAGCATTCAGAGGCTGAGGCAGAAGGATGGCGTTGAGGTCAGTGCCAGCCTGTGCTATCCAGTGAGTTCAAGGCAGTTTGAATTACACTGCAAGACCCTGTCTCAAAGAACAAAACAACCCAAAACATAGGGTACCGCATCTCAAAAAGAAAAGAAAAGGAGGAAAGCAAGTGTGTTAGTTTTCACATCGCTGAGACAAAATACAAGACCCCTAAAGGTAAATGAGGAAAGGTTTATTGAGCTCAGATGCAGAAGTTTCTGTCCATAGTCGGCTGGTTCCAAGGCAGGGTGGCACATGGCAGGGGCAGGACTGCACACTGGCGTCAGTGACAGGAGATAGCAAAAGCAGCTGGATATGGTGGCTCACAGCTGTATCCCAGCACTCAGGAGGCAGAGGCAGGAGGATTGCTGTGAGATGGAGGCTGGCCTGGGCTACATAGTGAGCTCAGGGTCAGCCTGAACTATAAAGCAAGACCCTGTCTCAAAAAAACAAGAGGAAGAGGAGGAGGAGGAGGAGGAGGTGGCAAAAGCAATAAGGGACCTAACCAGTGTCTTTCTGCCCCTTTTATCTCACCCAGACTAATGGGATCACAGCGGTACCAGGCCAATCAGTGGACTGGTTTAGTAACGTCAGCCCTCAATCCCAACACCATACACTTCAAACTCAGCCACTTCTGAAAGGTCTTATCTGTGACGTCACAAGGATTTAGGGGAATCTAGAAAAGCAAGCAATCAAAAGCTCCACGGGGGTTTAAACACAATGGTCCAAGGCCAGGCTGAGCTCCCCTCTCAGCTCCACCACAGCAATACCTTGTGCTGGGCAAGTGCAGAACGCTCTGCTCTCCCATTTTCTCTGGTGTGAGTTAATAACAGCACCTGTTTCTTTCTTTCTTTCTTTTTTAGGGTTTTTTTTTTTTTTTTTTTGAGACAGGGTCTCGCTTTGTGGTTCAGGCTGGCCCTGAGCTCAGCCTCCAACTCACATCACAGCAATCCTCCTGCCTCTGCCTCCCGAGTGCTGGGATTACAGGCGTGAGCCACCACGCCCGGCACTGTGGTATGTGGTACTGGTTGCTGCTGGGGTGAGTCTCCACACCCAGTATTGTTATGTGGT
>PVIR01003845.1:0-21520 GCA_004026965.1 Petromus typicus | reverse complement strand
AGGCCCTTGCGCTTCCAAGACAGGCGCCGGAACCACTGAGCTAACTCCCCGGCCCCTGTTTCTTTCTTTCTTTCTTTAACTCACTATGTAGCTCAGGCTAGCCTCAAACTCGAGGCAATCCTCCTGCCTCTGCCTGCCAAGTGCTGGGGTTCCAGGCGGGAGCCACCGCATCCAGCAGTGTGGTATTTTGTAATGGGGACGGCACTTGCAGAAACTCAGGACTTTGCTCTTGCCAGGCAGATGCCGGAAGCAGTGAGCTAAACCCCAGGCCTGTTTCTTAACCCAGGGCCTTACTCTGAGCTGCACCCCAGCCCTCTGGCTTAGAGGTGGCCCCGGCCCTTCCCAAATACTCGATGACTGACTGTTACCCTGGAGAAGAAAAGCCAGGCCTGCTGCACTCTCATCCCTGGGATCCTCCGCTCATGAGCTGACCCTTCTGCTCACAATACCTCCGTGCCTGGCTCGCTCTTCAGCTTTGGTTATTTGTTTAGCTTTTATTTTTATTAGTACATATCTGTGCTACACAATGATCACATTCCTCGTGGGGAGCTGGTGCGAGTACATAATATGCTTTGTTTTTATTTATTCATTGTAGTTCAGGCTGGCCTCGAGCTCTCGATGTAGCCCAGGCTAGCCTCGAACTCTTGGCAATCCTCCTGTCTCAGTCTCCTGAGTGCTGGGCTTCTGTAACACCTCCTGATTCTTTTTCCCTGCTCCCGTTGCTCCGCCTCCATTGTCTCTTGTTGCCCTTTCCATGTACTCGTGGTTTATCTCCCTGTTTCCTAGGACAATCTGCCTTTTATTTTGTTCTTTAATGTGTGTAGACCTTGATCTCTCCTAGAAGAGAAGCCACACTTTAATAGCTCGCCCTCGGCTTTCCGGACTCCCATCCGGCGCAGATTCAGTCCTGCCCCTGCCAGGGGAGGTGCGGCTCCTCCTCGGAAGTGCGAGGCAGCCATTTCTCCTTCCTAAGGCGCACTCATCCCAGCCCCAGCGGCCTCCTCAGCCCATCCAGCCAAGGCCCAGCTGTCTGCTCCATCCGCCCCCGCCAGCCCCACACCCTGGGCTGCTCTTTAAACTTCACAGCACTTCCGGACCTGGCTCCAGGCCCTCAGGGCTGTGCTGTTCCCTCCCTGCCACCCCAGCCACCACCCTGCCACTTCACCAAAGTGCCTCCCATCTTGGGCCTCACAGCGTCTTCTCTGGCCCCAGTGTGCACCATCGCCCCAGACTGCCCTGGCCTGCTCTCAGGGCCCACTGGCTCCTGCCTGGGTGTGTTGTGGGCTCCTATAGAGACCTGGCTTACTACAGAGACACTGTCTCACTTTCAGGCTTTCCTTGGGACCAAGGCAGGACCTCTTCTTCTTTTTTTTTGTTTTTTTGTTTTGTTTTGTTGAGATGGGGTCTGGCTATGTAGCCAGGCTGGCCTCCAACTCTCAGAGATCCTCCTGCCTCAGCCTCTGAGGGGATCACAGGCAGGTGCCACCAGACCTGACTCTACTTCCATGTCTGTCTTTGAGGCTCTGTTGGACCTGAGGCTCATTGCGGTTATTGGTTCACTTTTAGAAATGGCTGAACCCAAAGCAGCTGAGAGGGGCGGCCACTGCCTGGACATCGGTGGAGTCCCCAGGGCCAGGACTAGTCCCGCTCAAGGACCTGAGTCACCTTGAAAGGACCATCGCCCACCCATCATTTCTCCTGAGTTGAGACTGGGGTGGTTTTGCAGAGAAACGAGGCAAAAAGCCAATGGCCTCTTTGAAAAGACAGAGCCACGACCCATCAGAGCCGCCTGTGGCACAGTGGGTTCCAAGTGACTGGGCCCCTCCACGCATGTCTGTCCTGAAGCTTCCTGGGGAAAAGCCAACCGGTCACTGTCTTGCTAAGTGGCTTGAGCAAACGGAGGCTTGGGATTGAGAGCGCAGGTGCTCACGCAGGCGCGGGGTCCCCGGGGGCCTATGTGGGACTGTGACTGGAACTGTGGCGCTCGTTAATGGGCAGGGTGAGAGCCTCCTCCCCGCGGGCGACCCACCCTCTCCTCCTTCAAGGCCGCTGCAGAGTCGGGGCCTGGTGGTGGGAGCCAGCTTGCCTGGGTGACCTTCAAACAGACACCCTCCTCTCCAGGGCCTCGACTCTGCCACGGGGCTCTGGGCTAAAAACTCTGCCCACAAGCAGGGCTATTTCTCCCGGGCGCTCAGCGATGAGGGGTCACTGCTATGACAGGACGGTCTGCAGCCCTGCCCGGACGCTTCACGCTTGAGCCCGGGAACCAGCAGAAGCCAGGCAGTTACCGCCAGCGTCCAGAAGTAGGGGGATGGCACTGCGGCGGCGGCGGTGAGGCTGGCAGCTCCTGGCTGCAGCGAGACTCTGCGGAGATGGGAGGCGGCAGAGCAGGGCGGGGGTCTGCGGGCTCGGGAGGGCGCGGAGCCCGGTCCCGCTCGGAGGGCGGCCGGCGGCGGGCGCAGTCCCCGCAGTGCGGCGCGGGGCTCCCGCGGCTCGGCGCCGAGGAGGGGAGGGGGAGCGCGGCCGCTGCAGCGCCGGAGGGCGGGCGGGCGGGGCGGCCTCGCGCGGGGCGGGACCACGCCGCTGGCCCGCGCCTCCCCAGCCCGGCTCGCAGCCTCCGTCCGCAGCGAAGTCCGAGCCGGCGCCCGCAAGTGCGGGCCACCCAGCGAGTGCGGTCGCGACGCCTGGAGTCCGCAGAGCAGCGGCGGTGAGGCCGGCGTGCGCGGGGAGGGGCGGCCAAGCCAGGCCGGCGGGGCCAGGGCGGACCGCGGACCCGGGGTCGGATCGGGGCTCCCCTCGCCCGGGCGCCCCTCTGCGGTCCCCCAGCTCACCCTCCTCCCCGGCCCCCTGGGAAAAAGCCCGCCGCGCTCCTGCCGCGCCTCCTCCGCAGCGGGCCGGGCCGGCCGGGAAGGTGCGGGCCCTTTAACCGGCTCCGCCCGCGCATCTTCCGACAGCTGGCGGCCGCGGGGAGCCCGGGGCGCCCGGCACGCGGGCGGGGGCCGGACAGCTGCGCCCCCCGCCCCGGCGCCGGCGGCCGGACTGCCGGGCGCCCGCAGCCAGGTTAATCGTTAACCCTCGGCCCCGGGTCCCAGGTAACGCGCGAGGAGCCGGCGCGGCTCGGCTGCACCTGCCTCCGCGCAGCCCCGCCCGCCGCCGGGCGCCATGCCTGGCCTCTACTGCCCCTCCAGCTGGACGCCGCTGCCGCTCACCGACTCGTCGGTCCGGGCCTGTGCCAACGGCCCCTGCCTCAGCCTGCGGGCGCGGCTCACCTACCGCAACCCGCGGCCGCAGCCGGTGGACGGTGAGGCGGGGCGCGCGCGGGCGGGTCCGCCGCCGCCCCGGCCCCGCATCACGCCGCCTCCTCCCGCAGGCGTCTTCGTGTACCCGCTCGCCGAGGCCGAGGTGGTGTCGGGCTTCGAGGCCGAGGCGGCCGGACGGCGCGTGTCCTTCCAGCTGCAGAGCCGGCGCCGCCCGCAGGCCGCCTGCTGCCGAGCGCTGGGCCCCGGGCCGGGGGCGTCCACGCCCCGCCGCTGCGCGCAGGGTGAGTCCTCCGCGCCGGCCCGGCCTGCCGCTCGCTGGGCGCCCCTTCCCTGCTGCCTGCCCCGCACCGTGTTCTCATCCGCCCCGCTGCACCTGGACACTGGCCGCCCGATGGGCAGTCATTGGGCACCACAGGGCCTTGTGGCTCCCTCCCTCACCCGTTAGGCCCCTTCCTGCTGGGTCGGGTGTACCCTGCGCTCCCTCGATGGGCTGTGCCCACCCGCCCCACGCTGGGTGCCGCCAGCACGGCCTCTGTCTTCTGAGCACGTTTGCATTGTCCTGTGAGGTGCACCCCGACGTCACTCCTTGGAAATCCTCCCTCACAAATAATCAGTGCTCTCCCCTCGCTCCCCCGCCTTTTCTCCCCTCCTTCCGGCGCTTTCCTGGAGGCTCCCTGTCTTCTGCATGTCTGCTTCCACCTCTGAAGCTTTAGCCCCTGGACAGCTTTGGTCACCTCCCAGCTCCTCGGGCAGAACCGGCACCAGGGCCAGCGGGCGGGAGCCGGGCGCCGCGCCCCGTGTCGGCTTCTGTGGCTTGCTCTTCATTCCTTCATTTCTTCACTCATGTCTCACTCGATTTCTACCCTGGCGTAGGGCATGCGGGTGAGAAGAGGGACAGAAGCCAGTGTGCTTAGAGCTGGCAGCAGCCCTGCGGGTAAGGTTAGAGGCAGAGGGGCTCTGGGCTCAGGCCCCAAAAACCTTCTGGACGGGAGAGGAGCCAGCCTGGGGCTGGACGGAGCGGAGCGAGGCTTGTGAGTAGATCAGACTGCCGAAGCCTCCTGGGTCTGGTGATTTGCCCTTTGCAAAGCCAGGCTCTGCTGTCACCTGCTGGGAGAGGTGTGTCCTGTGCATTGTTCCCCTTCCCCCTTCGGGAGGAGAATAATATCAGCTTATGCCTGTGTTCCTGTGCTGGATGCCCGGCATACATTCTGTCCCTTACTGCTCACCACAGCCTCTGACATAGTTAATACGTTCCCCATTTTATGGACAGAGACGGTGACTCCCCTGAGAAGGCTGCCAGAGGGCTCCATCGGAAACAGGGCTAGCTAGCGGGCGTGGTGGCTCAGGCTTGAAATCCCAGCACTTGGGAAGCAGAGGCAGGAGGATTGTCAAGAGTTCCAGGCTAGCCTGGGCTACAGAGTGAATTCTGGGTCAGCCTGAACTACAAAGCGAGCCCCTGTCTCAAAAAGAAAGGAAGGAAGAAAGAGCAAAGCTGAGCCTCCGTTGGCTGGGGTGAAAGGCCCTTTCTCTCTTAAAAGGGTGGAGAAATCCATCCTGTGGGAGGTGAGGTAGGGTAGGGTAGAAAGGCGGGCGAGGGCCAGACTGACTCTCCCACTCCTCAAGTGAACTGTGCTCTGAATAGACTGTGTCCGCCGCGCGCGAGGTTTTACACCCTCCAGCCTGCTGGGGAGCAGGTCGCTGCCCCGCAGCTCCTCCCAGGTGGAAACCGCAGGCGCCCCCTGGTGGGCACGGTGGGGGCATTAACAGTCCTGAGGAGCAAATTTGTGAGCAAAGCCAGCTGGGCCAGAGGGACAGCTCAGTCCACAGGGGACATCTTCCAGGATGGCTGAGTCCAGAAGGCTGAGCCAGAGGGGGAAGGCAGAGGGGAGAGGCAGAAGGTGTGGCCGGCCCCAGGACTCGGGAAGGTATGTCCCCTTCTCAGCCTCTCTGGGAGCAGTGTCACCCTCGCTTCCTGACGGCTGCTGGCTCCCTCAGCATCACCTGCCTCGCCCTCCAACATTCATCTCATGTCTGTCTCCATGCTGCACCCCATGTCCTGCCAACCCTGTGAAGTCCCCCGACTTGCTGCCTGCTCCCTGCGGTCTCCTTGTCCCCTCTGATTTCCTGTCTCACTCATCACAGGTCACCTTGTCTTGGATTTGGCCCAGGCCCGGTCCGCACTGGTGCTGCCCACGGGCCTCATTGCCGCCGCTGGCACCATGACAGTGACCCTGAGCAGCAGCCGGGAGCTCCCCTCCAGGCCCGACGGGGTGCTGCAAGTGGCTCTGCCCACTGTGCTCACCCCACTGGCCCCACCAGGCCCACCAGGGGCCCCCAGGCCTCCGGGGCTCTGTGACGACAGGTTGGGCCTATGGTGATTCTCTTCGTCCCTCCCTCGGCTTCTCTGGGTCTAGTGCGGGTGAGGGGGCTTCAGCAGGATGCCCCGGGGGCTGGACGGGGTGAGGGGTGGGGGCCAGTCAGCCACTGGGGGTGGGGGCCTTGGAGGTAACTTCCTCGTGTTCCCTTCCAGCCCCACCAGCTGCTTTGGGGTGAGCAGCCCTCAGGAGGAGGGGCTGCCCTGGGAGGAGCCAGCCGCCCCCCCAGATGTATTCTCAGGCCCTGCCCGCTGCCCTGCCCCCTATACCTTCTCCTTCGAGATGCTGGTGACCGGGCCATGCCTGCTGGCAGGTGGGTCTGGTGGGGTAAGGACCTGGAAAATAATCTGAGGCCCAGGGATGGAACTGAGGAGGAAAAGAAGACAAGGATTAAATAAAGGCTGAGGTCCAGTGCTGGGAGCGCCCTGGCCACTCCTGCCCACCAAACTTTTATTAGTGTAACTTATTTATGTGTGTATATATATCCTCCCCGAGAGGATGCTGATTGGTCGATGTGTAACTCAGCGACCAGCTCACAACTGAGCTGGAAACAGCAGCAGCCCAGGATGACAGACAGATCCTCCCTCATCCATGCACAAATCAGACTGCCAGCTGAGCCCGCAGGACCAGCCCCCCCACCCGCCATCCCCTCACTCCCGCCACCGTCCTCTGGGAGGCGCTGTCTGCTCTAGCTGCTGGCCTGGGCTCAAGTGACTCTCACCTCTTCCTGCCTCTGTCCCTCAGGCCTAGAGAGCCCCTCTCATGCCCTGCGGGCAGATGCGCCCCCTCATGCCAGCTCTGCGGCCACCATCTGTGTCACACTGGCTGAGGGCCACCAATGTGACCGACCGTTGGAGATCCTGCTGCACCCGAGTGGTGAGAGCCGGGCCACAGTGGGCAGGAAGCGTTTCGAGCAGTTTTCTGGGCTGCAGGCCAGACAGGCCGTGTCTCTGCGAGGATGGCCCATGGTGCAGCCAGCCTGGACCTACAAATGGAGGGACTGAGCTGGGCGTGGTGGCACACACCTGTCATCCGAGCGCCGTGGGGGCTGAGGCAGAAGCATCACAAGTACATGCCCAGCTTGGGCAACTTAGCAACTTGGCGAGACCCGGTTTCAGAATTTAAGAGATAAGGGCTGGGCTCACTGCTCAGTGCCCAGCACTGGGAGGCACCTGACAGGTGGGGCCTGGAGGAGGGGAGTTTCCCCTGAGAGTTGCTGCCCTTGTCTCAGAGCCACATCAGCCGCACTTGATGCTGGAGGCTGGCAGCCTGAGCTCGGCACAATACGAAGCCCAGGTGAGGGCCCGCCGGGATTTCCAGAGGCTGCAGCAACGGGACAGTGATGAGGACCGGCAGGTAAGGCTAGCGGGGGTCACAGCCGCCTGGGCCCCAGTGCTGGTGGCAGCTGTGTTCAAGGCACGGGCCCCAGCTGGGATGGGGCAGGGCCTCTTTCCTCAGCAAGTCCTCTCCTGGCTGCCACCCCTGGCCCACGGCAGAGGGCACTGGGTATTGTCATGGGAGGGCCTTCGTGAGTCCCCCTGGCATGACCTGCAGGGGGGTGGTCCAATGTAGGCTAGGGACAGCTTCCGGCTCACCCCCCTTGAGATCACTACAGTGGTGCCTGCCTGGAGGAGTGGACAGAAAGCCCCCTGCTCACATCCCCCTGCCGGCCCGGACTGAGCTCCACTAAGTGCCCCAGGGGCCCCTGCCAGGTGTGGTTCCTGCAGCGCCGCTTCCACAAGGACATCCTGCTGAACCCCGTGCTGGTGCTGAGCTTCTGCCCGGACCTGAGCTCCAGTCCCGGCCACCTGGGCACAGCGACTCGGGAGCTCCTCTTCCTCCTGGATGGCAGCAGCGCTGCACACAAGGCCCGTGGGGCTCCCTGGGGGCGCCCCGGCCGGGGAGCTGGGTGGCAGGTGGGCCGGGATAGCAGTAAGACGTGTCTTTAGAGGCACACAGACAGCCTGTCTCTTCGGACACCCCTCGGGTCACGCCCAGATTCCCAGAGGTAGTCACCGGGCAGCCCAGTCACTCGGCTCATCGCTGCCTCGGCTTCCTGCCCACACTCTCCCTGGCACCCGGCCTGCACCGACTGCTGGCAGGCAGGGCCGCCCAGGGAGCAGTCGGCTGTCCTCTCCCCCCTCTCCAGGACGCCATTGTGCTGGCTGTGAAGTCCCTCCCGGCCCAGACGCTGGTCAACCTGACCGTGTTCGGGATGTCCGTGCAGCCACTGTTCCCTGAGAGCCGGCGCTGCAGCGATGTGAGTGTGAGCGGGCTGGGCCGTGAGGCCGTCTCGGCACAGCCCTGCCCAGCCTGTGTGCCTCTGCAGGACTCCGTGCGGCTGATCTGTGAGAGCCTCGAGACCCTGCAGCCTGCACAGAGCCCCCCAGATGTGCTGGCCGCACTGGACTGGGCCTTGGGGCAGCCCCAGCACAGGGCCCACCCCCGGCAGCTGTTCCTGCTCACCGCCGCCGCGCCCGGGGCTGCCACCACCCACCAAGCCCTGGAGCTCATGAGGTGGCACCGGGGGGCAGCCAGGTATGGCGTGAGCAGAGCCGGGTGCCTGGGACTGAGCCCTTGGGCGAGCTGCCAAAGGCCACAGCCACCTGCCCTCTCCACCAGGTGCTTCTGCTTCGGGCTGGGACCCGCCTGCCGCCAGCTGCTCCGGGGGCTGGCGGTGCTCAGCAGGGGCAGGGCCCACTTCCTGCGGCCCGGGGAGAGGCTGCAGCCTGTGGTGAGTGAGCCTCGAGGTGCTCTGCACTACAGTGCTGAGCAGGGGGACTGGGGGTGCTGTGAAGGTAACAGGTGTGGGATCGGAGCTGAACCTGGGCCTCGGCAGTCCTGTCCCATCCATGCAGCAAAGCTCAGGCCAGGAGACAGACTGAGCCTTGAGAACAAGCTCCCAGCACCCGATCCTGCTTTACCCCCCCAACACCCCCAGGGCCTTTGGACGGAGCTCCATCTCCACCCAGTTTTTATTTTTGACACAAAGTCTCACTGAGTTGCCCAGGCTAGGCTTGAACTTGTGATCCCCCTGCCTCAGCCTCCCAAGCCTTCCTTCTCCCCATCCCAGCCTAAGCCTCTTCCTCTCTTCCCCTGGCCTCGATCCAGGACTGGGCCGTTGCTATCCGAGAACAGCTTGCTTGCCCTGTCTGGCTGTGACAGCCCATCTGTGTGTCCTCCTCTGGCTGCCCCCACAGCTGGTGCGGGCTCTGCGGAAGGCCCTGGAGCCGGCCCTCAGTGACGTCTCCGTGGACTGGTTCGTGCCTGATGCCGTGGAAGCCCTGCTGACCCCGAGGGAGATCCCCGCGCTTTACCCTGGGGACCAGCTGCTCGGCTACTGCTCGCTCTTCAGGGTGGACGGCTTCCGGGCCCGGCCTGCAGGGGTATGCTCCCCTGGCGGGCCTCCGTCCTGAAGCTTCAAAACCGTCCTCGCTCTCAGACAATTCTTTACTGACCTCCAGAGCCCCGGGGATGCACCCGCCCCTCTTCCAGTCTGCAGGAAGGAGATGTGCGGGGGTGGGGGGGCTTGTTTCTCACTGATGCTCATAACTGCAGTTAGCTGGCACTTGCCGAGATGCGTTTGTCACGCGGTTGCTCCCCCTGCACACTGTGCCTTCCACAGTCTGACACACCCCGTTACACTCAGGACGGTGACGGCCAGCTTAAGGGAGGTGCCGACTCCGGACCCTGCTCATGAGCAAGTCACGGAACCTCCACGTAAAGGATATTGGCCATAGGCTGCTGTAACCAGAGTTCATGCCTCTAGTGCTTTTAGCTGGTACTTCACACACAGTAGGAAATGTTGTGAAATGTTGAGAAATCATTTTTTCTTTTCTTTTTTTTTTTGAGACACGGGTCTCTTTTTTGTAGTTCAGGCTGACCCTGAGGTCACTGTGTAGCCCAGGCTGGCCTCAAATTCATAGCAATCCTCCTGCCTCTGCCTCCCCAGTGCTGGGATTACAGGTGTGAGTCATCACCCCAGCATTGTGGTGTGCGGTTACTGGAGTGAACGCAGGACCTTGAGCTTGCCAGGCAGACGCTGTGGAACCACTGAGCTAAATCGCTGGCCCAGAGCAATTTTTTCTTTTTAAGTGAAAAGCTGTATTTCCCTGGCAGAGCAAAGCATGGTTCTTCCTTCTGTATTTGAGAGCCACATGATGGATGGTTTGCCTTTTTACCCGGCTGCCAGGCTGTGCAGCACTTCTGCTCCCTTCCCGGGAGGCTGCCATGTTTGTTTCCTTCCGTTGGCACTGATCTGTGGGTCCCAGTTCATCAGCTTCACTACTTCCATTGTAAAGTCCCGTCTGGAAAGAGGCAGTGTGTAGCTACCACCAACTTTTTTCTCCATGTGATTCCTCCTAGGGCCAAGAACTTGGCTGGCAGAGCTTCGGTGGCTCTGTGTTCCCGTCCCCAGAGGAGGCACCATCTGTAGCCAGCCCTGGCACTGAGCCGACAGGCACCTCAGAGCCACTGGGAACAGGCACTATGTCTGCAGAGCTGTCCAGTCCGTGGGGTGCCAGGGACTCAGAGCAGAGTGAGCGCCCGGCGGGTGTGTGGGGCTGTGCTGGAGGTGGCAGGAGGGGACAGGGCTGGCTGGTCTTCTGCCACCCACAGGTGTAGATGCGCTGACGGACCCAGTCACGGATCCCGGACCCAACCCCTCCTCCAACACAGCCATATGGCGCCGCATCTTCCAGTCTTCGTACATCCGGGAACAGTACGTGCTCACCCACTGCTCTGCCAGCCCCGAGCCAGGACCGGGCTCCATCGGCAGCAGCGAATCCCCAGGCTCCCAGGGCCCTGGCTCCCCAGAGGGCATCGTCCCGGACCCCCCTTCTCAGCAGGGCTGCCGCAGCCTGGCCTGTGGGGAACCTGCAGGCTCCCGATCCTGCCCCCTGCCTGCACCCCCACAAGCTTCATTCCAGGTGAGATTTGGCCACATTTACCCGTCAAGTAGCCAGCAAGGTGTATTTACCATCTGCTAAGTGCCACACAAGGTGCGATGTTGGTGATTGAGTCCAGCTAGGACTTAGATGGATACATCTATAATAATTAAAAGGACTAGGGATTTAGTTCAGTGGTTCAGGCATCTGCCTGGCAAGCACAAGGTCTCGAGTTCGATCCCTGGTAACCACATGCAACAATGCCGAGTGTGGTGATTCACACCAGTACTTGGGAGGCAGAGGCAGGAGGATTGCTGTGAGTTTGAGGTTGGCATGGGCAACATAAGGAGCTCAGGGCCAGCCTGAGATACAACGCAAGACCCTGTTTCGAAAAACTAAAAAAAAAAAAAATTCCAACAAATAAGGACTGGGGATTTAGCCCAGTGTCACCATGCCCATCTTGCAAAGCACAGGGCCTGAGTTTGATCCCCAGTACTGGAAAAAAAAAAAAAATCACAACATGCAACAACCAGCAACAGACACAAGATGTGTGAACCCCAGGACGGCACCCTGTCAGAGCAAGTCAGCAGAGTCAGAGCCATGCTCGAGAGATGAGTAGAAGTAGCTAGTAAAGGAGACATTCAGAACAGAGGAGCACCAAGCCTGGTGAGGGAAGCGGGTGGCCAGCTGTGCACGGTGGATGAAGACCCGCCTCTCCCAGCAGGCAGGAGCCCTGAGCGCTGAGGTGCTGGGCCGTCGGCGCAGAGCAGCCCTGGCTGGCCGAAGTCTCTCGTCCCCCCCAGGCTGGGCAAACCCAGTGCCCAGCCAACCTCGGCACCCATCTCTGGGTGCAGTACCAGGTGGGGTGGGCCTGGAGCCAGGCCAACAGCTGGGTCAGGGCCTGGACGACTCAGGTAAGCCTTGGACACCCCGAGCCTTGGAGCCTGGCACCACACGTGGCCCTTAGCCAGCCGTCTTCTCTTGCCAGGAAACCTGCTCTCCCCAGGCCCCATGGACTGGGACATGCTCATGGAACCACCCTTCCTCTCCGCCGCTGGGCCCTCCAGTGAGGAGCCAGCCCCTCCAGCCGAGCCACTGCCGCCCCAGGCCCCACGCTGCCACGTGGTGATCCGGGGCCTGTGTGGGGAGCAGCCTATGTGCTGGGAGGTGGGTGTTGGGCTAGAGACACTGTGGGCACCTGGGGATGGTGCCCAGCCATCGCCCGCTGGCAGAGAAGCTGCTTGGGACCAAGCACTCCACCGGCTGACAGCGGCCTCTGTGGTTCGGGACAATGAACAGCTGGCTCTCCGAGGAGGGGCCGAGACTGCGGCTGAGCGGGGTGAGCCAGGGCCCAGGGCCTGGGACAGAGTGGCCAAGGATTATTGTCTGTGTGATGGGTCATTATGACTTGAGATGGTTCAACACAGTGACAAGAAATCAAGCCAGGGGTGATGAACACGTTCCCAGCATCTTGGTGGGCTGAGGCAGGAGAACCACAATTCCGAGGCAAGCCTAGGCAATCTTAGTGAGACACTGTCTTATAAATAAAGCCAGGCATGCTGGCTTATGCCCATAATCCCAACACTGGGAGGCAGAGGCAGAAGTGCTGTGAGTTTGAAGCTCAGCTGGGCTACATAGTGAGCTCAGGGCCAGCCTGAACTACAAAGCAAGACCCTGTCTCAAAAAACTAAAAGAAGGAGTGGGGATGTAGCTCAGTGCAAGGTCCTGGATTCATCCCAGTACAGCATGTGCACATGCACACACACACACACACACACACACACACACACACACACAGTTTCAGTCCCTGAGTTCCATTAGCCACACCTGAGGTGTCCATCAGTCATATGTGACTTGGCTGCCACACAGGACCATGCAGACAGAACATTTCCTTTTCCACAGCACAAGCAGTGCTGTGGGACAGGACTGAGAGTGGCGGAAAAGGAAGCAGGCGATGTTCCTGAGTGGAACCCAGGCTCCTGACTTGCTGGGTGGCTGGGCGCCTACCCTCATTACAGGCTGACTGCCCAGCCTGACTGATTCTTGTCCAGGTTAGGGGGTCTGAGCTGCTTCGGGGTCTGAAACAGTGCCGTACTCAGTTCACAGAGGAGGGCTGAGGGTCATGGATGCTTCTGGTGCAGCCCTGTAGAGGGTGGGCGCTCAGCACTGGCTCCTTGATTCGCAGGCCATGCGCGGAGGTCCCTGCTCCGAGCCCTTCAGACAAGCAAGGTCAGCTTGGCCCCCTCTTGCTTCACCTGCCCAGTAGCTGTGGATGCAGCCACTAGGGAGGTCCTGCCCGAGGCCCTGCAAGTGTGGAGCTCAGGTAGGTGCCTCCCTCTTGTGAACTCTCAGGAGCGCTGTCACCTCGCTGGCTGCCCACCTGACAAACCTGTCCCCTCCCCCGCAGAGACAGCAGAGCCCCCAGGCGCAGTCTCTCAGGGCCAACTAGCCACAGCTCCTCAGCCGGCAGCAGCGGCAGCGGTGGCAGCTCCTGAAGGTATTGCCCAGACGGAGCGGTCAGGCACCGCCAGGCTGCGCCCCCTGCTGGCCCCGCCGCGCAACTCAGAGAGGCTCTCTGCAGGCACCCAGGATCCAGACCACGACAGCGTTGGCTCAGCTTTGGGGGACCCCACCAGCCCAACGGGAGGTTCTCGCCGCCCGCTGCCCCAGCCTCCATCCCTGCTCAGCCTGGGCCGCCGCCGCAGACTCTGCAGCCCGGACACGGGCCGGACCAGCGGGGGCAACAGCGATGGCAGCGACCACGACTACCTGCCTCTGGTGAGGACTCGGGAGGTGGAGGGCGACGCCGAGCCAGGGCGCCGTCCCAGCTCTCCCCCCACCTCCTCTCTCCTCAGGTGCGGCTGCAGGAGGCGCCGGGCTCCTTCCGCCTGGACGCGCCCTTCTGTGCGGCCGTGCGCATCCCGCAGGAGCGCCTGTGCCGCGCCTCGCCCTTCGCGGCACACCGCGCCAGCCTCAGCCCCACCTCGGCCTCGTCTCCCTGGGCGCTCCTGGGCCCCGGCGTGGGCCAGGGCGACAGCGCCACGGCCTCCTGCAGCCCGACGCCCAGCTCGGGCTCCGAGGGTCCGGGCCAGGCGGACAGCGGCCGCGGCTCGGACACCGAGGCTTCGGAGGGGGCGGACGGGCCAGGCGGTGCCGACCTGCGGGGCCGCAGCTGGGCCACGGCCGTGGCTCTCGCGTGGCTGGAGCACCGCTGTGCCGCTGCCTTCGGCGAGTGGGAGCTGACGGCGGCCAAGGCCGACTGCTGGCTGCAGGCCCAGCACCTGCCTGACGGCCTGGACCTGGCTGCCCTCAAGGCCGCCGCCCGCGGGCTCTTCCTGCTGCTGCGCCACTGGGACCAGAACCTCCAGCTCCATCTGCTGTGCTACAGTCCCGCGAACGTGTGAGGGCGGCGCCGCACCCCACCGCACCGGCCGCACTGCACAGCACCGCGGTCGCTCAGTCACTGCCGCCAGGGCTGCTCTCAGCGCTGGGCGAGGGCAGGCTGGCACTGTGTCTCATTCCTCCTCCAACCGTCTGGCCCCATGAAAAGTGCCTGCCTGTGGTTTCTCCCCGTCCTCCCTCCTGCTCCTCCTGAGTGCTCTGAGCTCCTGCTGCAGTGGAAGGGCGAGAGCCACAGTCCCCCAATCCTATGCAATAAAGTGCCTCTCATGACGCCTGAGCGAGGCTTTATCATTGTTTTCAGGGCACCAGAGAGAGCCCAGGTCTTTGCACTGGGCTATGTCCCCAGTTCTTTTTATTTTGCACATGGAGCCATGTCCCCAGCCCTTTTTGTCACACAGCCTTACTAAGTCACTAAGTTACCCAGTCTGGGCTTGACCTTGTGGTCTTTCTGCCTCAGCCTCCCACAATGCTGAGTTCTTTATCCGCTGGGTCTGGGCCCTCACAGCTGTGCCAGGCGCCAGCTGCCCCACCCCCACGTAGGCTGCACAGAGGTGGATGTGCTAAGGTGTATTGAGAAGGGCACAGAGCCCTCCACCCGGGCCCTGTGGCGCTGCAGCTGAGGTGCGGTCTCAGTGGGCCTTCTTACCCGGCTGGGCACTCTTGGGGAAGGGCTGAGGGCCCAGCCAGAGCTGCAGCAGGATGATGGCATGGCACGCGTGCAGGGCGGCAGAGCTGCAGGACGTGGACGGGTATGTGTTCCACGAGAGCTCGATGAGGCCGAGCACCAGCAACCTGAAGACGAGAAATGCTCCATTCGGGTCCTTCTGGCTCCAGGGCTGCGGCCCTGGGCTGCTTACACCGTCCTTGTTCCCCAGGCCGCCCACCGTACCTGAGCAGGTGTACAAGCCAGCCCGCAGGTGTGGACCACAGGAGGTAGGGCAGCGTGTGGAAGTACCAGACGTAGAACTGGTAGTGGAGGGAGCGGCTGAAGCAGATGCCGATGAAGTTAGAGGTGAAGAGGGTTGACACAATCTGTAGGTGACGGTCAAGGCCAAGGGCAGGAGTTGAGGGCAGGGATGCCCCAAAAGGAGGCAGAAGTTTGGGGGTCAGACAGTACCCTGGTCCTGCCCTTCCTGTGTGTCTGCCAGGGCAAGTTACTACTAAGGACTGGAACCTCAACTCCCTCTCAGGAGCTGTGTTGCCCTGGGACCTGACTGAGCCTCAAAGCCTCGACTGTGCTGTCTCTGTGGTAAGGACACGATTGCCTCCCTGTCTCAGGGTCTCCTGGGAGCTTGAAATGTTAAATGAATGGGGATCTTAGCCTAGGGTACAACACTAATGATAGCACCACGAGTCATACTGCTCTGTATGTACGGAGGTATGTACAACCGACCCTTGAGTTACAACTGGGCTGACATAAGAACAACTTGGGTTATGACCAGAATTTTAGTTTTAACTTACGACTAAAATCTTGAGTAATGACCCAAATGCTGCTGCTCATGTTTCTGGATAGTCTCAGATACAGATTTAACTCTGAAGAGCTGTAGAAGGAACATCACAACATTCTCTCCTGTGTGGGGCTGAGAAATCCTGGGCCAGTGTCTCAGACACTGAGATCTGCCTGTGTACAGGAGACTTTGAAGACACCTAACCAACCTGAGTTACAACCAGCCCTTGGGAATGAACTGGGTTCGTAAGCTAAGGGGCCCCTGTATTCACTCATTGAGACAATCGTACTATGCAGTCCAGGATGGTCTAGAACTTGCAAGATAGCCTAAATTTTTATCCTCCTGCCTCAGCCTCCTGAGAACTGGGATTATAGGCCTGTGTCACCACAGTCTCCTGCACAGCTTGGAATTCAGAATTCAAAGTAAAACATGCTTCAGTACATAAAGTGCTGCAGAAGAGAAGCTCTACAAACGGGTTCTTCTTCATGGTCACCGGTCACCGGAGGCCAGCAGAACTGGACACATGCAGAGGACAGACTCATCCTCCCATGATTTAAAGGATATGATTGGGCGTGAGGGGCTGGGGCGGAACCTTCCTTTTGGAGGGATCCTTCAGCAGCGACAGGATACTTTCTCCTGTCCTGGGGAGAAGTAATTCAGACACTTATCAAGCCCCCATCTCAGGCCAAACTCCACGCTCTTCCCCATGAGTTGAACATCCCCTCCAAGCAGCTCCTGCAGCCCAGGTCTTTATTCTTCCCAACTCTGCTCACTATACGGCCCCTTACCTGTGCCACCTGCAGAGGGCAAACAGCAAGAGCAGGATGAGGTGGGCAGCCAGTAGTGCCAGGTGGAAGGCGCGGTGCAGGAAGAGCGCCTCTGGGAGGAAGCGCCAGTTCACCGTCCACTGGAAGAGAAACTGGCGGCCGAGGTCAAAGGAGCGAGACAGGTAGCCAACGGGGTTCTCCAGCAGGAAGGGCAGACCCAGCACCACCTGAGGGGGGTGATGTCGGGGGTCTGCCACGGCTCGGCCCGGCCGCGGGCCAGTCACCGAGGCGCAGGCACAGGGGCAGGAAGGGCCTTCAGAGGGTCCTCGGTTCCCACCCGGAGCAGCAGGCTTTGAGGCTTGGCTTCACCAAGTCATCCATGGGCACAGCTAACGCCTGAGGCAACTGGCTCAAGAGCTGTATTTTAGGGTTATGGGAGCTAAGCGACATGGTGGCTGCCAGCTCAGAATCACTCCAACCTGTCTCTGGAATTTGAAGAAACCTCAAGTGTAGAAGGTGGCCACGGGAGTGGCCTCTCCTTCATGAGAAGGGAAAGGGCGAAGAGGGATACCTGCAGGACAGCACAGACGCCCAGCTTGGGGAGGGCTCCATGGAAGCCAAACTGCGTGAGGAGAAGGAACAGTAAGCCGGGTGCGAAGAGCAGCACGTTCATCTTCACAGAGACGGCCAGGCTGCGAGGGGCACGGGGCGGAGGTCAGGTGAGCGCCAGGCTGGAGTCCCGGCCTGAGCTGGGTGACCATCGCCATGGCACCTTCTTCCCCTGCCAGCACCTGCAGCTGCTGGAGGAGGGCGGGGCCAGACGTCTCCTTCCTACGACCCTGACTGAGTGTGGTACTTGAAATGTACAAGGACCAGTTGCAAGGATGGGTGCCCGTCCTGGACCTAGCTTGCGGGTAGCCACTCCCTCACTCCCTCTGCTGCAAGAAGTAAGAGGAAGGGCCAGAAGGGAGCGGTACTGACCTGAAAAAGCAGCAGCCCCAGCCCCAGCGCCCGGCCAGGAAGAGGTTGATACTGAGGAAGAGCAGCGCCATGGCCACAGGATCATTGAAAAGCCGCAGCACAAAGATGGAGTGGACGCGGTAAGAGGCGCAGCACATGAAGAAAAAGACGAAGGGCGGCACCTGAGGGGTGGGCACGGTGAGGAGGAAGGTCAGCTCCAGAACCTCAGCCATCTCCCGCCCATCCTCGAAGGCTGGGGGCCTCTGGTCCTGGCAGCATGGACTCACCATGCAGGTCTGGTGGTAGATCAAGAAAACCAGCAGCAACGTGGCCAGGTAGAGCACCGCGAAGATGTTCTGGGCCATGTGAATGTCGGTGCCGTGGCTGGTGGCATAGTACAGCCCCATGAAGATGTACACAAAGCCAGCTGGGTAGCTGGAAGATGACAGGGAAGGTAAACTGAGGGCAGGCCAAGCGGCCTGGTACCTGGCTAGCCCTTCATACCCTCCCAGGATCTTCTATCCCCACTCACACAAGTGGTCCGGTGTCACCCTGCAGCTGTGTATAGTCATATGTGCCATTGATGACGCCTTCTACCTCGGCCATGTAGGCTTTCCAATCAATCTCTGTATCTGCAAGAAAGTAAGATAATCTGATTAGTTTTCAGCCCAGGAACCTGCCTGGACTCACACCCATGTCCCCAGAACGCCAAAGCACAGGTTCAGCCCATTCCCAGAGCTTCTCTCACTACCCTAGTCTAACTGACACTCGCCTGGGAAACCCAGGGTGTCTGCAACTGAATTTGTCACCCTTCTTCCTTCTCCAGATCTGCTCTCTTGAGTTCTAGGAATAGCACCACCAAACTGTGAGCTGACCAGGTCACAGACTAAGTAACATCTTTGATATATCCTTCTTTCTTATTTCGGACCCTCAGCCAACAAGTCTTGCCTATTTATCCTTAAATATCTCTACTTGCTCATCCTTCTCTGCTAGGTTCTATAGACCCCACGTTGGGTCAAACATAGCCTGTGGCCTGACAGTATTCTCCTAACGAGGCTTTTGGCTTCCACCTTCACAACAACCTATTTTCCACCTTGCATCAGTTTCCTACAATATAAGTCATTATTAAGTTTCTCTGCTTAGAACCCTTCGATGATTCTCTAAAACTCCAAAGATAAAGAACAATTTCCATCACACCTATTTTTATAAGGGAAGCCTAAAAGTTAATTAAGTAGTTTAAATGCTAATTGAGTAGCATAAGATCAGTGAGCGAAATATGCAGTTAGGGGTCTCAGATTCTTAAACATCATGTTATCTACTTCAGGCCTTTAAATCCCTTCACAATCTGACCTCAATTTCTGGAATTTCATCTCAATTTCCCACTATTAATTGTCAGTTTTCTACATTCCAGCTAGGTTTTTGTTTGTTCGTGATTTATTTTTATTGAGACAGGGTCTCACGATGAAGCTCAGGCTGGCCATGAACTCCAACCCTCCAGCCTTAGCTTCTCCAGTGCTAGGAGTACAAGTGTGTGTCACCATGCCCAACTCATTCCAGCTGCTGTTTATTTTAAAAAATTTTTCCATTTCTTCAAAGTATCTAGGCTACTGTTGTTGTCTTGTTTTGTTGAGACAAATGTCTTGTCATGCAGCTCAGGCTTCCCATATTCCTGCCTCAGACTCCTAGATTATAGGTGTGAACAACAATCCACAAATTTACTTTTTTTTTTTTTTTTTAACAGTATTGCTCTGTAGTTCTGGTTGATCTTCATACTTACTCTATAGCCCAGACTGGCTCAAATGTGAAGCAGTCTTTCTCCGAATGCTGGGATACAGGTGTGTGCTACCATGCCTGGCTAGGCTATCTTTTTTTGACTAGAAGTTTTTGATACCCCTTTGCAGGATTTTCTCTTTCCTTTTTTTCTTTCCTCTCCTGGCTAGTTCATACCCACCTTTCAAAGGATCACTGTGAAACTTACCCTGATTTCTCAGGTGTGGACCTCCTGTGTTCACTGCTTCTCTACTATCACGAGTATGATGCACTGGAGGGGCCTGATAAATCTTTATTTGGAGCACATTTATCTTTCTTACCACCTCTGATACCTAGCACGTTAGACATATAAGCACTCAACACATATGTGTTGAATAAATAGTGATTAGAGAGGAAGCCAGGGGCCGGGAATTTAGCTCAGTGGTGGTGGCACCATCTGAATTGTAATCTCTAGGACCTGAGTTCGATCCCTGGTCCCACCAAAAAAAAAAAAAAAAAAGGAAGGAAGGAAGCCAGTGCATTAAACCCCCTGTTTAGATTCAGTGTGGAAAGGAGCCACCAATAACCCCTAATGGTCTCAAGTGGACACAAAATATTATTCTTATGAAGGGATTTTCAAGACCTCAAAATCAAATGGGTGAGAAAATTGAGATCTGGAAGGAGAAGTTTTGTGTTCAAAGACACAAATACAAACAGGAGCAGCAGTACATTAACTCGCCCGGAAGTGACTTCCAGTTTGGTTTGCTTTCTTGGCCTGGCAGGCTGAATGGTCAAGGCAGTAAGTCAAACTCTAGGGTCCGCCCACTACCTTATGGGAACAGGCTGGGGGCTCCAGTAAGGAATATAAGTCTGAAAATGACGAATGAGGGTCTCTGAAGTCTAGTTTTGAGTTCCGAGTCCGGGTTTGATCTCCCTCCCTCCCCTCCTCTCCCGTTCGACGCACTCACATGCCACCCTGTGAATGACCCAGAACGTGATGCCCACCTCCGCCAGGCAGAGGCAGGAGGCCACCAGCAGTGTGTAGCGCGGTTCCCACAGCAGTAGGCACAGCTTTTGCCGGGCGCGCTGTAGCCATTGTCTGCAGAATCCCACCGGCTGGGCCGCGGAACCGGCCCGGCCGCGTTTCCGCAGCCCAGCCGCCATCTTGATAGTGCGCCACTTTAGTGAAACCACCGCCCCGGAAACCCAACCTCCCAACTCTTAGGTTCCGCTCCCGCGGGGTCGGTTCCCCCAAACTAAGCTAGTCTGGCTAGTGAGGGGCCAAAATAAGTGCTTAGCCCACTAAAATTATTTCTCCCACATCTCTTCCAGAAGATCACACACTTTGTAAGACCAAGACCAGTTTTACTCAGTATATTATACCCAACTGGGTACACAGGCACTCATACAGGATGAACGTCTGCCCAGAAAAGCAACATCCTTCTTCCTGCATTGTAGGTTCATTTCCACTTTGCCAGTTTCTAGGATAATTCGAGTTCGTGGCGGAGGGCACAGCCCGCCTGCACCCCTCCCACCTCCCTGTAGAGCCTCCCTGAAGGCCGGGAACGGCTCTGTTAAAAGTGAATCGTCAGGCTTATTAGGCACAGCAGTTCAAACTGAAACACGAGAGGTCGCAATGGCAAGCCCGAGTGAGTCTGACAACAGGTGTGGCCCTGAAAGCTGAGTAGATAGCCAGGGATTCAGGATCCGAACTGGCTCTCAGACCGGAGGATTCTCCAGTGAGCGCAGGGCAGAAGACGGAAGTTCCACGTGTTTGTGTTGAGCAACTGCAGGGAGGTGGGCGGAGCCCCGAGGGCCCCCGCCTCCCATGCTCCTGATTGGCTGCCGGGCGGGGCTCCGGCGACTGCCGCAAGCATGGCTTCTCCTGGGGCCCGAGCGCCCTCACCCGCGTTGCCGGAGCGGAACTTCGAGTACAGCAAGGTTCAGTACTGGGACCAGCGCTACCGAGACGCAGCCGACTCTGCCCCCTACGAATGGTTCGGAAACTTCTCCTCCTTCCGGCACCTCCTAGAGCCGGAGCTGCGGCCAGAGGACCGTATCCTGGTGCTAGGTGGGTAGAGTCCCGGCGCTGTCCGGCCCGGGGCGTCTGCCGGCGGGCCGCACACTTTCCTCGCGTCTGTTCGCCCTTCCTCAGGGACCCCCGAGCCAGGACTCAGCGCCCTCAGAATCCAGCCGTATTTGCTGAGGCAAACAGGAGGAAGGCAGTGCGCAGGAGTCAGGCGAGGGGCCGACCCAGGACCCTTCTTTTCCCAACTCTGAGAGGTGGCGTTGGGCACCGCAGAACTTCGTTCCGAGTCGGAGTCTCGGGGCTAATTGATCACCTAACTTAGGACAAACATGAGTCGTGGTGAACTTTTCACTTGTAGAAATGGGACTGCGGACACCTCGAGCACATCACCCACTGCTTTTGTGTTCACGCTAGTGGGCGCCTGGAGCCGCTGTCACCTAGAGGAAGTTAGCACTCTCCAAGCCCTGGTCTGAAACTTAGCCCGCAGCCGAGAGCAAAGTGAGAGTGAGAACAGCGCCCCCTGCGGTCGGAGGGGAGCTGCAGCCGAGATTGGTGTGACTGCCTGAAGAACGCGAGGCGGAAGTCCCGCTGCTCGCTTGGGCCTCAGTGAAGTCTGAGTAATGGGTTTCTTCCCAGTTAGTTTT